>PVKC010007225.1:0-29497 GCA_004027635.1 Crocidura indochinensis
GTGCAAGCAGCTGCATTAAGGCCTGAGTATCCATATTCTTAATGTCAAGGGATTGTGAAATTTTGCTTTTGTGACAAGAAGTCTTCAGGGCCATAATTAACAAAGTAGTGAATTTCAACCCAAATATTATAACTCCTTTAAAACTATGCCATCTGCTAGCCTTATGTCCTCTATTGGGCTTGAGTCCTAAAAGCAGTTGGGGTGGGGGTGGAAGGATCACAAATTTACTTTTATTTTAATAAGATTTTTTTAAAGAGTAAAGTAGTGAGGATGTGGGGTGGGAGGGCTTTGTTCACAATACAAAAAAAATAAGAGGAACTATTATATTATTATATAATATTATTATATTATATTAGTATAATATAATAGTATATATAGTATATAATATATATAGTATAATATAATAGCATATATAGTATATATAGTATATATAATATACTATTATATTAGACTTCTGTTTTTAAACTTTTCTAAAAGTCATTGGTTATTGGATTGGGGAACAATGGTTTCAAGCTTTACTATTAACAAAGTTTATGCTTTTGATATTGCTATTGTTCTATTGTCCTCTTCTCCCCTTCCTGTTGAAAAGCAACTTAGTTTGTCTCACATAATATAACAGCATGGCTAATCCTAACACACAAAACTTCTTGTGGTCACATTAAAAAATAATAAAATAAAAGCAATACAAGTATCAGAGTCATTTTGTTCAACACTGTTCATTGATGAGGAAAAAAGGAACTTGATCAAAACACTTACTGGATTTTGTTTTGCTTAAAACAAAAACCCATTGCAGTTTCCAAAAACCCATTGACAACACTGAGTGTCCTCACTATGTAACTTCATAGAATCTATGTTATAGGAAATAACCTTCCAGTATTTCTATAGTATTTCTCTCTACTTGCATCTAATCACTTCACCAATAACAACAATTTGAGTTGACAACAAAAAAATTTGTTAAGTATCTCACCAGGGACTAAGAATATAAAGATTAATAAAACATTGTCTTAACCCCAGTGATAAACCACAAAATAGTTAAAAACAGATCATTTCATTCTAGGGTGATAAAGCTACCTTTAAAACATGGCAAGAATCCAATAATTCTAACAGCTACTAAGTCCAGAATAAAACATCCATAGATTTTTAATAAAAGATACCTCCTGAACTAAGGTTAAAGTATTGGTTAAGTTAACAAAGGGTTAGGAAATTATTCAGGAGATAAGATAAGATGATAATAGGGTTTCAGCAAACTGACAGCTGTTCAGTAAAGCTAGAGTAGGAAGTGTCAAGTTGAAGGTTTCAAGATTGGGCAGAAGCCATGTTCAGGAAAGTCAGAGAACTGTGGTAAAGAGCTCAGATCTCATCTTTTTAAAAACAAAAGCATTTGGGATGGAGAGAGGCAAAGAGAGTAAGATGTTTGTCTTGTGCGAGTCCGACCTGGATTCAATTCCCAGCATCCCATATAGTCCCCTAAGCCCACCATGTGTGATTCCTAATTGCAAATATATATATATATATATATTTAAACAAATAAATGATATATATATATAAAGGGGAAATAAACCCAGAAGTTTTTATGTCTCAAAGACTCTCAATGATTTTCTCTGTACAATCTTCTCTGATCTTAGACTCTAAGCAGGATTGGGTCTAATTAGTACTTGAATGGGAGCAAACTCTATTTAATATGTTTAAAATGCTAAAGAGTTTAAAGTGATGCACATAATAGATGGCATGAAGGCTGGAGATGTTATTAGCAGTACAGCACTTGCCTTGCAGGGGTGAGGCCTTAGGTTCAATCCCCAGCACAGCAAAAAAAAACCAAACCAACAAATAAAAACACAGAATAACATGGAAGTCATGTTAAGATATGAATGAGAGAGAGAGCACACCAGAATATGCAAGACCAACGTGGGATAATGGACTATATTAGACATGAAAAAGAAAATAGGAAGGGAAGAATGAGATCCACATCATTGGCAGCCAACTGAAATCAGTGATTATCACTTTCATGTAATAATGGCAGAAAAAAATTGCTTAGAATGGATTACTTAGAATTACTTACCATGAATGAAGTGATAATCACCTCATTAATTTAGACAGAACTGGATATGGAGTTTATCTTCACAGTGAGGTGAGGCAAAAGCTGAACTTATTCCTTGTATCTTGGTTTGTGCTTCTTTTTTATTGATGTATCCTAGTTTTCAATAACATTGATGTCACTGCTTTAGACCTGCAGAGTGGCATGAATGGGTCAGGATTCCTTCACTACTGTCTCCTGGCCCCTTCTCCAACCCTTCTGCCTCAGTCTCTTCAGTTTCCAATTTTAGTAATTCCATCTCAAGATTTGTTGCCACAGGATATTGTCTAAGTCTTTCCTTTGTTTCTTTATACTCTACATCTGAGCAAGTTCATCTGATATTTGTGTTTTACATCTATCTCATTTTTAAAGTATTGTCTTTATATAGCCAGTAGAAGTGCAACTTCAGAAAGAAGTTCAGAAAGAAGTAGAGGTTTGAAAATGTAATTAAAGAATTTTATCTGCATTAAAATGGCAAGTAGGACCAGAGATAAAATGATCCAAATAAAGTATCTACCTTATGCCATAAAAGGCAAGAGTAACCCCTGAGCACAGTAGGGTGTGCCCAAAACAGTTATATATTTTTATTCATATAATTCTGCTTCTCTCTATATATATATATATATATTTCTGTTTCCAGAAATATTTTCAGCTTGGGAGATTTTGTAGTTAAGCTTCCTACAATGCATAGGAAAGCTTGCAATCAAAAGAATCATCACTCTCAAAATGTTAATATCATCAAGGTAAGGAAGAGTTATAGAGTCAATATTCTGAATCCTCAAAGAGGCTCCATATTACTCTTCAGCTTCTCTCTTGTAACTGAGAAGTAAAATAGTTGGCCCCAAATATCCTGTAGCACTTTCTTCAGCTACAGTCTGTTGTGATTAGTCAGCCTCTAGACTTAATTGGTTGTTAAATATGTGAAATATTTTGTAAAGATTTTGTTTGTGGATCATACCCAGTGGTGCTAAAAACTTAGTCCTGGTTTTGAGCTCAGGCCTCTAAGGATCTATATGGTGCTAGGGATTAACTTCGGGGTACAAGGTAATTGCCCTTCCTGCTGCACTATTGCTCTGTTCCATATAATAATTTATAAAATATGGCCTCAAAATGAATTTACCAGAAGCACCTCAAAGATGATATGGTCTAAATGTTTTATTTAAGTTAAATCAAGCACTTTATCAAAATAATTGTATCACATGAAAATAAAGTTTTAAACACCAAGCTTTATGTGAGGAGTTTGAAAAATAAACTAGTGCTACTTGATAATTCAGTACAAAGATAATAATCATCTGAAGGGCTGGAGAGATAATAGAGAGATAATACGGTGAGTAGAGTGTTTGCCTTGCACATAGTTGACCCAAGATTGATACTCAGGGTCTCATGAGCACTGCCAGGAATAACTTCTGAGTGCAGAGCCAGGAGTAACCCCTGAGCATTACCAGATATGGCCCAGACCACCACCCCCCCAAAAAATATAATTCCATATATTACTAACATAAGGAAATTCTGGAAAATATCTGAGCTTAGAAAGAAATGACCTGGCTTAGTTTCTCTAAATATCTATTAAGGTATAAAGATTTAAACAGTAAAACAAAAAGTCATTTTTAATTGTGTAGGTGATAATAGGAAAGAAATTTTCATTAAAGTTGTGAGCCAATAATCTTCTGTCAACTTTTCATATAGTTTGTTAAATGAGAAATACAAATACTATTTGGATAAGTTGCACAACATTTTAAAATCCTTAATATAAACACATTTAAAAATAAAAATATCCGTAGGAAATTGCACAGCAAAGGAAGTCTGTTTTGAATATGTTATTTCTTTCAGAACATCTTCACATATTGACATGGTTAGTTACTAAAGATAAACATAAAATATTAATCAACCACCTACAGTGTTGCTTTCTGTTCAGTGCTACTGGGAATTAAACAAGTGAATTATGCTTATTAAAATGCACTGCAAATTAGAAAAACAGTTTTGTAAAGACATCATTTTCATGGTCACACAACTTAAAACAGGGTTTAATGTCTTTTAATTTGGCAGTCCTCAAAGTTCCCTTTCTTTTCACCAGAGCATCCAGTCCTAATGAGGTGGCATTAGCAGGAAGGTTTTGCTAGAGAATACCCATTTTTATTTAGCCAACGACGTTAGCATTATAGCTATTGAAGGGCTCCAGTGAATGGCACTTCCAAAATATTTAAAACAACACAGGTTTGCTTTAGCATAAGGAAAAACAGAAGAAGACAGCTTATTTATGCTTTTACAATATTCACTTTATTGATTGCTATCTGTTATCTCATTGGATCAAATAACCTTAAACCACCTTACCCAAAGGAGCATGTCTCAGACACTTTAAATGGTATTATTCGGTGAGAGCCTGTTTTGTATGCATGGTTCTATACCCCAAAAATATTATGTACAAGTAGTTTGGCATTTTGAACTCTCTCATGGATGCTAAAATGTTGATCAGCGTGCAATGTGAATTGCTTAATAGGGCAATGACCTTAAAAATCACATAGTTAACAAACTCTATGCCAGGAACCTACATTAGTATTTATCCTAATCTCCTTCAGGTAACTCTCAAGCCACATATGAGACTCAGATTTGGGTCAGAGATATGTTTTAATGGTAGAAAACACCCTGCATGTGTAAGCCCCTGAGTTCTCTCCCCAACAGTTGCAAACAAAATGAAACCAAAAAAAAAAAAAAAAACCTCAAATTCATTTGGCACCTGGAAGCCATTAATTCTTGTTAAATGAATTTAACTTCTTATTTATTCATGTAATTCTCTTTGACTTTTAAGAAATTTACCTTTTTTTTTTCTTCTGTTTTTGGGCCACACCAGATGACACTCATGGGTTATTCCTGGCTCTGGGAACCATATGGGATGCCAGGGATTGAACCCAAGTCCATCCTGGGTCAGCTGCGTATAAGGCAAATGCCCTACTAAGGAGATTTTCTTTTCTGTACAACACATACATACATCTAGTGAGAAAGGAGTCTATTTGGCAGGAATATTATTTTATCTGATAAATAATGGTTTATATCAAGATATTGCAGAGTTCCAAATCATTTTTACTGAGACCCAAGTAAGAACAATAACTATCATACACCTGAAAATTCAACAACAAACTCTACTTTTGAAGAGATGAAGTGAGATTGGGCCACATGAGGTGGTGCTCAAAGGACACATCATCTATTTCTATAAGAAATAAAATTAGAGGCCTGAGAGATAGAATAGTGGCCAGGGTACTTGCCTTGCATGTTGACCCCGGCTCTATCCTTAGAAACACCTATAGTATCCTGAGCACTGCCACCACTGATCTCAGAAGTAGACTTTGAACACAGAGAGATATTTTCCCCAAACAAACTAAAATTTGGGAGTTGGGATTATTTCTCACATGATATACTGGGTTCTGGATTTAATACCTGAATTCACATGCACCCACACCAGTATAACCAGAAGTTAGACAGACCTGGGCCCTGGAATACCACCAACCATGTAGCCTATTAAAAAGAAGCTGAGACAAAATTAAAATTTAGTTTTTCAACACCTTTTGAGAATTTGCTTTATCCAAAAACTGATTCTCTCTATTTCTCAGCTTTGCCTATGTCAAATGTGAATAATAAAACTATCATAAATTGGTTGGTTACTAGTTAAAAAAAGTGAAAACAAGAGAGAGCATATTTTAACTCATAAACAAATCAGATTTTAAAGTTGGAATGACATTACACATGTTATTTCTCCTTCTGCTTCAAAATAAAATAGTTAACCCAAAAAGTAATAAAAAGAAAGTCCCACAGCTTGTCAGTAGAAGGATGAAATTAGAATTTCAGAACATTCAGTTTAGTTCTATTTCTTTAGACCATGCTTGGGTAAGTGCTACACTAATTTTAAAATAATTAATAGTAAAATTTGTGACATAAAATATACCATAAAATTTTACCCTCAAGCTATCCACACATCAAAAAATGTATCTTATCTGGGATCATAATGCAAGGCCTCAACAGTGACTAATTTGATTTATTTTAGGGGGCTCGTTACCATAGATACTTTTCAATATGCTTTTCCACAGGCTTTCTCAGGGGAATGAAACTAAATATTAATACTCATTAATCTTTTTCTATATCTGAGAATAAATTTTAATAGTGCTGCAAGCACATTCTTCTTCCATATTGAGTTCTTGGATTTTTACCATTCATCCAGATTGCCAACATTTGTGTGAGAACAACCTTCTCACCAACTCTGGGCTCATCATGGTTGGGGGGCAGAGGTAAAGTCACTGGGGAGGGCAGGGGTTAAGGTAGGGAAGCAATAAGTAGATAGAGTATGATACCAACCTCTGCTACTTCTCAGGGTCCTCTACCAAACTGGTTGATCAAGTAGAACCAAAAGTCGAGCCTGTTTATGTGTTCATTGGTCTGTCTGTTCAAAAAGAACTTGTTCAAATATTTAAACGTTTGGGTTGTTTCTTTGTAGGTATTTCGGCAGAAAAATGTACTGAGTGCTTCATGTTCCCACTGATTTATGTTAGTAGCATAAATCCATAAGTACTCTATTCCTCTACAACTCTACTACCCTTTTACAGAGTGTAAAAACAAATCCAAGTCATCATACTATCTCATCCACAAATATGTCTCTCTAAAAGGTAGGCAAAACAAAACAAAACAAACAAAAAACAAACCCAAAACAAAACCAACAATCCAGAACCATGAAACACATGGAAACACATGAAAACTTACTAACACGTCATAATATTTCTAGAAACAACCTCATATTCAATTTTTCTACATTTGCTCTAAAGTTTGCTTTATAGTTAACTTGTTTGAACCAATATCCTTACAAGATTCTAAAACTGTATTTGATTGACATGTTTTCTAACCTTTTTAAATATTCTGTCTCCCTATGCCCAGTATCATTTTTTCCATGCCACTTGTTTGTTGAAAAATAGGTTATTTTAGGTCCTACTTACCCTGAATGTGGTAGACTGAATCCTTAAGGTAGCAATTTCCATGTTTCTCTTTCACTCAGGATGTCTATGAACTGACTGATCCAAATACTTAACTAAATATTGGTTGAATTTTGAGGTACAAACTCTGTAAAGGAAGCATAATATCTCATTGCCTTTCCACTCTTAGTGGCAAGATTGATATGTGAATTCATATGTTATCAGGCTACTCTGTCCCTTATTAAGTTTTCCCTCTTATCCTTGGAGAAAGAACTATGTTCATCACTATCTGAATCATTATTTCATGAAGCCTGAAAAGTGAACATTCTCAAATGCTGTCATTCCTCTTGCATTTATTAGCTGAAATGCTATGAAAAGGAAGGATTTCATGCATCAATCCTTTGGTGACTCTGAAAGTGCATATAAATTAAGCAATTATGAGTATATTTCCTCTTTATAATTATTATTTTCAATTACTTTTTGAAGTATCACTATTGACTTATAAAATTTTAGTTTATATATTGGATATGCTGTCATATATTTCACTCATTACTCTTTTAGCTATGGAAGGAATCATATCTTTGGACAACAGACATGCTCAAATTGGCACTTAGTTCCTTTTGACAAGGCCAGAATTTGGCAGCCTCCTTATTCCCTGGCACAGGATGCAACAGGATCATGTTTCTCCTGCCTACACTGCTGATTTTGTGTAGCAGAGCCAGTGAGTGTTCTTTCCTGGATTTGCTTGGCCTTAGCTTTATACAGAACTTCCAGAAGACCAAGTTGGCAACAACTATGGTCATAAAGAGCTTTGGTTAAGAGAGGTTCATTAACTTTCATCACTATCTTCATGGTGAAGGCCAGTCATTGCAGCACATACTTCTACTGGCCAGGCTCACAGGAGAAGCTACTAAGCTGCTACTAAGTCTTCTAAGCTATACAGTTTTACTACAGAGACCCTCATACAACCGCTACCTCCCTGCCAGGACATCTTAGGAGATCACTAAAGTTCATCTGCTTGACTGTCAACCTGAAGGCTGTAGGTGACAAGGAGAGGGGTGGTAGCATAATTTGTATCTGCTAACCAATTTTCTTTCTTCTTTCTTTCTTCCTTCCTTCCTTTCTTTCTTTCTTTCTTTCTTTCTTTCTTTCTTTCTTTCTTTCTTTCTTTCTTTCTTTCTTTCTTTCTTTCCTTCTTTCTTTCTTTCTTTCTTTCTTCCTTTCTTTCTTTCTTCTTTCTTCCTTCCTTCCTTTCACTTTCTTTCTTTCTTCTTTTTTAATCTTATTTTATTTTTTATTTTATAGTTCCTTATTTTGCGGGGGAGGGGTTTGGGCTAGGCGCTCAGAAATCGCTCTGGGTTTAGGGGATTGTATAGGACGCCGCGGGGGGGTGTCAAACCGCAGTTCGTCCTAGGTTAGCACATGCAAGGCAGATACCCTATCACTTGGGCCACTGCTCTGGCCCATAACCAATTTTCTTTGGTAGACCTGATACTCATGCTGCCTGAAGAATAACAATAAGAGAAGCAGGATATGAGGCCAAGTTTGACCAGTGAGGGAAGTTGGGAGGGAGTATGCATATTCTTTGCCCTTTCTTTAGATTGACTTTGTTCTAGACTTATGAACTCTCAGAAGACAACTTCAGGGTCAACCAATGAACTGTATTGGTAGAGATAAAGCCAATTGTGATACAGTAGCTCGTATTTGCTACCCCATTAATTCCTTCCTTCCTTCTTCCTTCCTTACTTCCTTCCTTCCCATGCTGGCTATTATACACAGGTTTTCCAGCATTCACTGAATAACATTCTTGTCTCCATTTCTGTTTCTTGTCCCTTCAATCTTCATTTTGGGTTGCTTGGGTTACAAAGCATGTTAAAAATAGAATGCCTGGGGGCCGGAGAGATAGTACAGTGATAGGCACATTTAGGAGTAACCCCTGAGTGCTGCTGGATGTGACCCAAACCCCACCCCCCACCCCCACAAAAATAGATAGAATGCCTATCTTGTAAAAAGGCAATGGGTGGGGGAGGAGGGAGAGGATAGGAGGGCATTGGTGGTGGGAATGTTGCACTGGTAAAGGGGTGTGTGTGGTTTTATTTTTATATATAACTAAAACCCAACTACAAACATGTTTGTAATCAATCATGGTGCTTAAATAAAGATATTAAAATAATAAAATAGAATAAATTTAAAAAACTTCTCAGAGACTTTTTTTTTCATTTTGTTTTGAGGTTGTGCTTAGCCATGTTTAGGGTTTAGTCCTGTCTCTGCATTCAGGGATGATTTTTAGCAGTTAGAGTCAGGGATAAAATTCAGGTCAGCATGTGTAAAACAATGGCCCTTCCCACTGAACTATATCTCAGGCCCAGTATATAAGTTTTTGTGCTTGATTGTTTGGGGACCATTTGGGGGCTGGGGATCAAATACATGCAAGGTAACATGCCCTACCAGTTTTACTATCACTCCAGACTAAAGTTTTAATAATAAAATAAATAGTGCCTAACTAATAATTGTTAACCAAAAGTATACAGAAATTTCTCATAGCTAAAAAAGCATTCTGTTGTGTATACATGCATATCACAATTATTTTGTTCGCTCATCTAATGGTGGGAAATGGGTAGTTTCCAGCTACTAGCTATTATAAACACTGTTGCAGTTAGCATAGATGTTCAGTCACAGAGATATCTTTAAAGGAAAATCTGTAGAATATTAACAGCATAATAATTTTTATTTGAAATATACCAGCTGACAAAACAATATTTGCTAGATCTTTGATTTTCATACACTTCATCTATTTCAGATAGTCATACTTCATAGCTCGTACATATCAAGAAGTCTAGATAGTCAAGGTGATGAGACTGGAATTTGGAACATTGCATGCCTGGAACCCTACAGTAAGCAACTATGTATATCATAGTGTCTAACTCCCCCCCCCCCATGTTTTTATATTAACCTGGAGAGAAGGAAAATATACTTGTAGCATACAAGGAAACTTTTTGCATATGCAAACTACTAAATGAAACTCAAAAATCCAAAGCCCAGTAGAATAACTCAATTATAGAGTTGCTCTCCATTTTGTTTATGCAAAAGTCAAGCTATAGTGATGTTTTGGGGGAATTGCTTTGTTTTTCAGCTTCCACTGTTTTATATGATTGATAAAATGGACACTATTCAGCACTGATCATGGCAAAGTTGAAAAAGAATTGCCCAACTGGTAGATGTCAGGAGATTGTGGTGTCATGGAGATAATTGTTGGAAGCTTTTGAACAATAAACAAGAAAGTAAATAAATGTAGTTCTGTATTTGGAAAGTTTACAGCTAGTAGAATCTGATATGGGATCCAAATTGTGTTTTTCAAATACTCTCCATATTATTCTTATGTGTTGTAGGGTTTTTTGGTTTTTGGTTTTGGTTTTGGTTTTTTGTTTGTTTGTTTTTGCTTTTGGGCTATACCCTGTTATGCTCAGGGGTTACTCCTGGATGTGCACTCAGAAATCGCTCCCGACTTGGGGGACCATATGGGACGCCCAGGAAATCAAACTACAGTCGATTAGCGTATGCAAGGCAAATGCCCTACCACTAGCGTCACTACTCTGGCCCCCTGTTGTAAGGTTTTGAAAGCAACCCTATACAATGGTATCAAAAAACAGATATTGACTACTTAGTTCTGCTGTTCATTTGTTCTTTCTGTCCATATTTAACATAAAAGCAATATACAAATATTGAATTTGAATATTGAATATACAAATTTGAAGGGCCAGACAGATAACACAACGGTTGAACATTTGACTTGCATGCAGCTGATCCAGGACAGACAGTGTTTCGAATTCCAGTATCCCATATGGTCCCTCATCACTGCCAAAAGCAATTGCTAAGTGCAGAGCCAGGAGTAATCCCTGAGCACCACCTGGTGTGACCCAAATCCCCCCAATACAAATTTGAATTTGAGTACTGAATGCACAAATATTTAATTCAATACACAAAATTTTGAGTTATTTCTAGTTGTTTCTTAGTATGAAAGAATTTCAAAATCTCAGCCTCACTAAATGAAAATACTGAACCTAATGATTAACAGTAAAACATTAGTCGCTCTTTTCCTTATAATGTATTTATGTGTTATAAACAAGTTCCACCACAAAGTACCTTAATTCTTCATTTAATCTCATCAATGGGATTTTAGAAATTGTGGTTTTTGAGTGCCAGGACATAGTAATAGGCTAACTCATATCAAAAGTTAAGAGCTGGGCCAGAGTAGAGGTAAGGCCCTGAGTATTAGACCTAATACAACAACAGCAAAGAGTTTAGATGCTATAGTATAATTTTGATCATAACAACATTACCAAACTCCTAAGTAAAGAACTCATATCCTCTCATTATAAACAATAACCTTCATTCTTCCTTTCATTTCATTTCCAATCTTCTTTTTGCATTTCAGAGTGGTCTAAGTCTATCCCTGAAGATCAGGAAATAAGTGGAGACCCAAACTTAGACATTGGAAAATCAGAGAGGAGAGAGAGAGAGAGAGAGAGAGAGAGAGAGAGAGAGAGAGACAGACAGACAGACAGACAGACAGACAGACAGAGACAGACAGACATAGAGAGAACTGAATTATATCAATAAACCTCCTGTGCATGTCCCTGGGGTATAGAAAAAACTATCAAAGTCATGGGAAGAGCATATCAACTCTACATAGTAGCCTTAGTCAGGATGGTGATTTTACCTCTCATCGTTTTTTTTAGGAAATATCATTGAATGAAGTGACATTATTCAATGACAAAATAATATATCTATGTACTCATCAGCAAAATTTGCCAAATCTTGACATCTAGTTTTTATTTAAAAAAATTTTGTATAGATAGTGGAGAAGCAGCTTCTTACTCCTGGCCAATCAGATTCTTTGCTCCCCTCAGAGATGGAACCACTCATCTGAATTTAAATTTAATTTCCATTCATATTTAAATATTTTTATCTAGAGCCTATAAGTCTATAGAAAAGTATTTGGCACTTACTATAACCTTATAAATTATATTAAATTTTACTTAGACTTCTGCAATGAGTTTGTCCTTATCAGTATTTTCAAGCCTAAGATTTAAGTGTTGATAGAAATGGCAAAACTCTTTCTATATAATTGCTATCTTCAGTTATACTACATTTAGCAATTATATTCATTCTATTAAATTAATATTTAGATCCATTTTGAAATGTCACTACTCAAATGGCATTGCAGTGCACCAATATGAATTGGTCAGTGTTTACTGAAATGAAAAACAATCACAAATATCAGAAGTTTGCAATACAAAACAATCATTTTTCTCTCAGTTAGACAGTGGTTTAACTGGTAAAATTGAAACATTAAAGAACAAGAAAAATAAAGTCAAAAACAACAGCGGAGAGTGTCTTTCTATCCCTAACCTATTATGATCCCCTTTTCTGCTCTTAGTGTTTGTTAATAAGAACAGCATTAACATAACCTGTGAACTTCTTAGAAAGAAAAATTATCTGATGGATTTCAGACTACTGAGTCAGAAAGCTGAGTTAAGGAGAGGGCTGTATAAAAGGGCTGTAGGACAATACCAAAATCCCTTCCTCACACCCATATTCATTGCAGCACTATTTACAGTAGCCAGACCCTGGAAACAACCAAGACGCCCTTCAATAGATGAATGGCTAGAGAAACTGTAGTACATATACACAATGAAATATTATACAGCCGTCAGGTGAGATGAAGTCATGAAATTTTCCTATACATGGATGTACATGGAATTTATTATGCTGAGTGAAATAAGTCAGAGGGAGAGAGACACAGAATAGTCTCACTCGTCTATGGGTTTTAAGAAAAATGAAAGACACTCTTGCAATAATTTTCATAAACAAAAGAGCTGAAAAAGTGAGCTGGAAGTTCCAGTCTGGAGTACAGGCAGGGGTGGGGTGAGGAGGAGGGAGATTTGGGACATTGGTGATGGGAATGTTGCCCTGGTGAAGGGGGGTGTTTTTTACATGACTGAATCTCAACCACAATCATGTTTGTAATCAAGGTGTTTAAGTAAAAATATTAATTTAAAAAAAGGTGGGGGCTGTAGGGCTGTAGTGCCTGTTTTGCATTCTGGAGGTTCAGGTAACACCAGCACCCACCAGGAGTATCCTCACAGTGGTCCTCAAACTACTGTCCACAGGCCAGATACTGTATTTATTCCCGTTTTGTTTCTTTACATCAAAATAAAATGTATGCAGTGTGCATAGGAATTTGTTCGTAATTTTTGTTTTTGCTATAGTCTGTCCCTCCAATGGTCTGAGGGACAGTGAACTGTCTAGTACCATCAGATGTGGTTAAAAAAAAAGGATGAAAGGAACGAGGAAATAATTCTGAAAATAGAATCCAGTATTTGTATCTCAACAAGCTCTTAGTTGGTTCTTACGATGCCTTATAGTGCTTGAGAGCCATCACCTGCACTGAAAAATAAAGAACGAACAGTAATTAACTATAAGTTCTGTGAGGACTTTGTGTTCTTTCATGTCTTTATATTAGATAAATCAGTATTAATAACAATGAGATTCTTCTTAAATTGCAAAAACTTAAAAATAGTGTTCACTAATGAAACATTAAGAGAAATGGAGATGCATTTATATACTACTCCAGTATATTGCGCTGTTATATTTATAAATAACTGATTGATCTGATGACCAAGTACATTGTTGCTGATTTTATATAAAGATTCTAATTTGATTTATTGTTGTTTGCTATATTACTGCTGACCTTTGTATGATCCCATTTTGTGAGGAATTTCTTTTGATCAGAGTACTACAATATTAGTCTCTAAATGAATATTTCTACCAAGTTCATTTTCTGGGTAATTTGCATCCCAATGGCCCTATCTGAAACACTGATAACAGGCTAAAGATAGCTTAAAGACCCAAGTCTTTGGAGGAAAGCTTATTAGAGTTCAGCTTGAAGAGTTGTATTATGTTAGGAGATCAAAAATTCAATATAACTATTTTCTAACCTATGTTTTTTAAGGATATAAAACAAACTTTTAGGTTATTACAAAACTAAATAGAATTTTAGGGCTTCATCATGGTTAATAGATAACAAAAATATGTAAAAGTGAGAAAGCCAAAATCTATATTGAGTATTTGTTGTGTTTCAGACTTCGCAGGAATTTTCTTATGTCCTTTTAATAAACTACAAGCAAATATTACCATGTACCTATTTAGAGAAGAAAACTAAAGCCAAGAACTGGTAAGTGACTTGTCACATATCACAAGTAGCAGCCTAATCCATGTCTGTTCCATTTCTTTCCTCTGTATCACTTCCATAAAACCATTCCCCTTTCAGTAAAGTTGCCACAAATAACTACTGTGTAAATGCATGCAACAAGAAATCTTTGTACACAGAAATTGCAATATAAACTTAGCCAAGCAAGAATCAGATCAGAGCCTAAAATAATGCTAATAAGTAAGCATTTTCAGCAAATGCATGAAAACATTTACCACTTATTAGAGGAGACATTTCAAATTCACTTTCTATATTTGGCTGTGTAATCTTGTCCAGAAATAAATTAGGGAAACATGCCAAGATAATGATTACAATGGCACAGTTCGTTATGAAAAAGATGCTGAATGAATACAAGTGTTCATGGCCATTCTACTGGTTGACTGCCTTATTTCTTCTCAAGAATTAGAATCAATATGTACTGGTTCCAATCATGTAAGATGGACAGACACTCAACATTCTAACCCTTTTGCTGCTAATAAGATTCTTGCTTCTCTTTTAAACTATATGGCTAGTTGTGAAATTGCTTGCGTGCTACAAAACAAAGTTTTAAAATACAATACCAAACAAAAGTTACTTTGTAGTGGAATTCAAAAACTAACTTTGTTAAGCTAGTCAAGTTCATCCTGAAGATTTTCAGAAAAGGTTTACTTAAATTGGTTGGTCAAAGTCTACAAAAAGTCAGCCATCCTAACAGAACCCATAATCATATTTATTACATGCACTAAAAATACAACTATTCAAGGGGGCAGAGTGGTAGCACAGCAGTAGGCTGTTTGCCTTTCACATAGCTGAACCAGGATGGATATAGGTTTGATTCCCGGCATCAGGAGCAATTTCTGTGCGCAGAGCCAAGAGTAACCCCTGAGCACTGCCATGTGTGGCCCCTCCCCAGAAAATAAAAAAAAATAAATAACTCTTCAGAATAACAATTTGACAGGAAATATCAAAATCTACAGAGCCAAGAATGAATTTCTATTTGCTAAGTTCACAAAGAGTGCAAACATGTTAAAGGTAAATTAACATATTACTACTTAAGCAAAACATCTAGGAATAAGACAATTTGTGGTAGGATGGGTGTGCATATGTGTACAGAAAGGATATATAAGAATTTACAACTATATTCATTGTTTCAGACTTAAAATTTAGAGACTTACCTCTGCTTTTTCACAGTGAAATAAACATTTCATAGGTGACAAATGTACACTTTTAATTTTAAAAAAGGATATGAGTTATTTGGGCCTTTATAATCAAAGAACTTCATTCATTTCCAAAACCTTTAATTTCACACCCAAACGATATGATATTTGGGCATAAGTGGGTGCCAAATGAAGCACATATAAGTGCATTTTTATAGGTTGTTTTTTAATCAAAATGTATTTTATATTAGAAATTTATTAAAATGCATTTTTAAGGAGATATTTTTTAAACCAAGGAATACGAAAAGTGAGGAAGTAGAAACTTTTATTAAATTAAAAACTTAGAAAAAAAGAAAAAAAATTAAAAACTTGTGTGAGTTTATCTGCATAGGTGGAATACCCTGTGTAGTTAACATTAAATGTTGAATCACAAGAATAATTTTGATCCCTGGGAGATAACCAGGTAGTAGTTATAGAGATCTCAGATTATGATGCTGTAAATAATTTATAAAGCTCTGACAAAGCTATAGTTTTTTATAGGATCATTTTTTAAAACCATTATCTGAAAAGTATCAGGCTTGAGGAAACTATTCCTTGAGCTCTTAAGCATTAATCCAAACACAGTGATGACATCCACTTAGACTGTTGGCTCAAAACTTTCCCAACCAAATAACAAGAGTTAGTAGCTGTAGCTTTCTCTCAAATGGCAAATCCTGCTGAAAGATTTTTAAAATCTATTCTTCATTGGCATAGTCATGGATATTTAGTAATAACTAAGCCATTAAATTAACACAGTTAATTCAATTTCTCTAATAAGCTACCAAATTCTATGTGGAAATGTAGCTAGGAGACTCCAACCTGACCTTTGCCCTATTCTTGCATCTAAGATAATTATCATATGCTGCGATTGCTTTGTTTTGTCTTCATTCTGGTACCAAATTTGAGAAAGACACGGGCTATAGAATTAGATGATGATCCCATTACAGAAATTCCGTCAATAGGATACCTCAGTTCATTAATCTCCAATAAAGTAATCTATTTAGAACTCTGTTGAAATAGTCTCGAGTCACTTAGCATGATGGCATAATGATCCCCTGAGACTCGTTCCCACATTAAATTTATCTAGAAGAAAAAATTCCCATAGTTTTTTATTTAACCCTCCCTCCTTTCTTCTGCTACTTCTACCCTATTGGAGGATTCCATAAATCTTTGTCATCTAGACTTAGGCTAGCCTGTTTCCTCATGTTATCAGAAAATGAGAGAATTTAGAATTCATGTGACCTTTTTTTACTGGTACCATCACCACCTTGCCTTCCACTTTCAATAGTGTAGTTGGAGCTGCAAGATAAAAGGCAGGCTAGATAAAGGCAATGAGAGCTTACCTAATATCTTTCCCTTGCCCTTGCTGCTTCAGCAGTTATGTGCTTAAGAGCTACAATTGTGGGTATTGTTATCAATGGCCTTATTTGCTCCCGGCTTTCCACAAGGAGATAAAAGAGAAGGAGAGGGAGATGAGAGAGGGAGATGGTAGAGAACTAGCTTGTAAATAAGCTGATTCCCTCTCATAGTAATTATTGTGAACAGGCTGTGTCAGTACTTTCTCAACGTGGCCAAACTGACTTTTTCATGAAGCTATAATAATTAGAACAGTAGGGAACTAGCATAAAAACTGACATGTAGGACAAAAGAATAGACAGAAAAAAAAAAAGAAACCCAAGCATATATTGAAAAAATTTTCAATACACATGGACACTGATACACAATGGAAAGGATAGTCTTTTGAGAAAGGTATTTGCAAAATGTAGTACACATACAAAAAATAACATTGGATCCTTACCTTACACTATATATAAAAATCAACTCAAATGGATTAAAGATTCTAAACAAGATCTGGAGTGATAGTATAGGAGTTAAGATGCTTACCTTACATGCAGTCAAACCTTTTCGATGGATCCTAGGTACTGCACAGTCTTTCAAACACCATCAAAATGAGCCATGGGCACAGAACTTGGAGTAGCATTAAGTACTATCAGGTATGGCCAATTCTCTCCTCTTCTCTCTCTCTCCAAGAAAAGGTTGAAACAGAAGGCTTAATAATAAGGAGGAAAAAAGGAAAAGAAAGAGAAAGAGAAAAAGAAATAGCAGATCAGCTCTTTGAGATTGATCTTAGCAGTGATTTTTTAAGCAATGATATAAATTGGGCCATAGAAGCAAAAAAAAAGTATTACATCAACCTTAAAAACTTAAGCACAGGGGCTGGGCGGTGGCGCTGGAGGTAAGGTGCCTGCCTTGCCTGCGCTAGCCTAGGACGGACTGAGGTTCGATCCCCTGGTTTCCCATATGGTCCCCCAAGCCAGGAGCGACTTCTAAGAGCATAGCCAGGAGTAACCCCCGAGTGTCACTGGGTGTGGCCCAAAAACCAAAAAACAAAAACAACAAAAAAAAAACTTAAGCATAGCAAATAAAATATTTAACAGAAAGGAAACGTAAGCTACATAGCAAAAATCTTCACAAGTCGACTACCTGCTAGAAGGGTAATATTATAAAAAATGACGAATACCATACAACCCAAAAGTAGAACCCAGATAATATAATTTAAAATAATATAGGCAAACAATATAACATTATTTTGTCAAAAAATAGAATGAAGGTCCAGAGTGGTGGCGCAAATGGTATGGTGTTTGTCTTGCATGCGGCTAACCTAGGACAAACCACAGCTCAATCCCCCGGCATCTCATATGGTCTCCCAATCCGGGAGTGATTTCTGAGCACATAGTCAAGAATAACCCCTGAGAGTCACTGGGTGTGGTCCAAGAAACAAACAAACAAACAAAAAAATAGAATGAAGGGCTGGAGATATAGCACAGTGGTAGAGCGTTTGCTTTGCATGCAGCCAATCCAGGAGAGAGAGTGGTTTGAATCCTAGCATCCCATATGGTCTCCCGAGCCTGCCAGGAGTGATTTCTAAGTGCAGAGCCAGGACACCCACCAAAAAAAAGGAATGAAATCTTGCTTTTTGCATTAATATGGATTATTATTATTAAAGATACTAAACTAAATAAAATGAGTTGGACATGAAAATAAAATAACCTCTTAAATACAAAGAATATATAAGATTATTTCTGGGGGCCGGAGTAGTGTGTTTGCTTTGCGTGCCCTAACCTAGGATGCACCGTGGTTCGATTCCCCTGTCATCCCATATGGTCACCCAAGCCAGGAGTGATTTCTGAGCGCATATCCAGGAGTAATAATCCTTGAGCGTCACTGGGTGTGGTCCCGTCAAAAAAAGCAAAAAAGTACATTATTTCTATAAACCAGAGTTATACCAAAGTAGTTAAGACACTTGCCTTGAATGCAGCCTACCCAGGTTCAATTCCTGGCACTCCTATGGTCCCCTAATCTCTACCAGGAATGATCCCTGAGCTCAGAGTGAGGAGTGAGCCCTCAAACAAATACAAAACAAATGAAAAAGATTGTGGTCCCCAAACAAATACAAAACAAATGAAAAAGATTGTGGTCCCCAAACAAACACAAAACAAATGAAAAAGATTATTTTGAAAGGCAGGGTATAAGGTTAACAAATAGGTAAGAAAGCACAATTTTTCATTTTCAAAATAAATAAGTCACATGGGCATAATGTACAATGTGATGACTATAGTTCATTATACTGTGCTATGCATTAAAAGTTGCTAAGAAATCATTTTTAAATTATAATTCAAAGAAAATATTATGTCTATGCTTAGTGATAAATATGAACTAGTTTTTGTGGTAACTATTTTGCAACACAAACAAGCATTGAATCATTGTGATATATAGTTGAAATTATATGTTAATTATACCTCAATACATTTTAATTTGCAAAGAGACATACAAGTAGCTAACAGGTAAATGAGAAGTGTTAAATATTACTAATGATTAGAGAAACACAGATCAAAGAGTTATCATGAGTTACCACCTCACACCTAGAGGAGAGCTATAATCAAAGATAACAATAGTCTTACACATTTGGAGGAAAAGGAATGGTAGAAAGACAAATGGTAGATTTACTATAGAAAACTGCATGACAGTTCTTAAAAATAATTAAAAACTAAACTACCATTTGATTCTCAGTGTACACCCTAAAGAAATGAAGCCAATGTCTTAAAGATCTACCTTTGACCTCCTCCTTGTCATTTTAACACTTTTTATAATATCCAAATAAGCTAAATATCCAACAATGTATGAATAAACAATTGTAATATATATGTAATATATAAATGTATATGTGTAAACATATTCCTCATATATGTAATTATATATGTATATAATGTATATATACACATATATGTATATATTATATATTACATATATATGTAATTATGTCTATAATTATATATACATATATACATATATGAGTTAGTCAGCCTTTTATAAAGGTGGAAATCCAACCTTTTGCTACAATATGGATGAATCTGGCACTGATAGAATCAGGTACTGTGCATTCTCATGTACAGGAAGGATCCAGGAAAATCAAAAACATGGAAGCATAAAAGTAGAACAATGGTTTCCAGGCATAGTGAGTTGGTGAGAATAAGGAGTTATTGGTACATTTTGGTTTTCTAGATTGAATAAACCCTAGAGAATCTATATACAACTTGGCACCTATAGCTAATAATACCTCATATTGGAGTCTGGAAACCTGTTGAGTGATCTCGGGTGCTCTCGCCACACACATACACACAAAGGTGGAGATGGATATATTAATTAGTGTGGTGATAATCATCACTTCACTCTGATTTGTATATCACTGCATACTAGTATCACCTTAAATATATACCATTTTTATGCTCAATGCAAAATTAATAAAAGTTCAGATGCTCTTAAATTCAGGATGTTGCGCTAGATCTTTTATGATTTTTTATGGCATATTAGTTTATGCTAATAGTTCTCACGCTTTAACAGGTATCAGACTGAAGGGCTTATTTAAGCAGATTGCTCAACCCCACCCCTAGTTTCAGATTCAGTAGATTTTGGGCGGGACCGAAAGCAGCATTTCTAACAAGCTCCCCAGGGAATGCTGCTGCCACTGGTTGGAGACCACACTTTGAGAACCACTGCTCTAGACTGACACCTTTGTTTACCAGGCATCTAGGCAAATAGTGTATGGTCATTGTTGCCAGGAAACCACTCCCAGGATCTCTCTCAAACAGCTGGTTTGAGAGAGATAATTAATAGACCTGCTTGTATCACTTAGGGTCCCAACTGGAAACAGATGGCATACTTCAAATAGGATAAGTCCCTACAGTCAATAAAAGCATATGCAGACCTTGTGAGGCCTTGGGGTTCTGTGTTGAAGACCTAAGCACGCAGGTTAAAATTGAACTCTGTATAGCTTCATGCACAATCATTTAAAACACAAGTTCAGGTTACAAGATTACATCCATCTGGACCATTTTTTGCAATTTTTATTTCTTTCTATATGGTTTCCTTTATTTTTCAAATGTATATATTTGGCTTAATTGGATTACCATTTTATAGATATCACCTTGTCAAAGTTGACTGTTGATGTTCAGATTTCATAAGTCTAATTTTCTACATGCTTGTTTTATGAATTATTGAGATATAATAGTTCAGGTACTTATTTTGTGTGTGTTGGGAGAATATTTTTATAAAACTTGATGGGACTCAGGGCTCTTCCTGACTGTGCTCAGGCATGACCCCTGTCATGTATAGTTCCTGAAGTTCAAACCAGACCAAAGTAGCTATGGCTACATACAAGCTACAAGCCTGACCTCCTATATTTTCTTTCTAGCCTCACTATGTTATTTTTTAAATAATTCATATCACTGGGGCTGGAGAGATAGTACAATTCAAATTCTATTACAAGCAGGGCATATGGTCCCTAAGCACAGAGCCAGAAATAATTTCTGAGCATAGCTAGGGGTAACCCCCCATTACAAACAAAAAACAATAAAATAATTCATATTGTTCTACATAACAATAATACAACCATCTTATAGTGTGTAGCTACTGTTATTTATTACTCACTATTTCTGGACATTTACATGTTTTCTAATTTTTTTGCTATTATGAACAAAGCTGCTATAAATTCTCTCATCACTAACTCCTAGTGTACATGTTATAGTGTCTCTCTTGGGTGCACTAAAGTAGTAGTATTGCTGGATTATAGCATATGTGCAGATTCATCTTCACAAGGCAATAACGAATTGTTTTCCAAAGTAGTATGGCAATTTACAATCCACCAGAACTGTGTGAATTCCTGTTAAGTCACATTTTCATGGCCTCGAAGACAATCAGCCATTTCAGTTTTTGTGTATAAGAGCATTACACTGAGGTTTGAACTTTCTTCAATAACTTATGAAAGTATATCTTCTTATATTCAATATTGGTTTCTGAGGGCTGCTGTGACAAATGACCTCAAACTGAGTGACTTGAAACAACAAATATGAGTTCTCTGAGTTCTAGAAGTCAGAAGTACAAAGCCAAGGTATTGGCAGAGCTCTACTCCTTCTGAAAACTTTCAGTAAGATTCCTTTTTGGCATCTTCCAGTTTCTAAATGCTTCAGGCATTTCTTTGTCTAGGCTACTTATCTCCAATGCCTTGCTTTTGACTGTGTATATCTCTTATCACATAAGCATTTAGGATCTACCCAGATAACTAAAGATGTTCACATTGGGGTGGCACATCCAGTGATGCTTAGGGGTTACTCCTGACTATGCACTCAGAAATTGCTCCTGGCTTGGGGGACCATATGGGATGCTGGGGAATTGAACCATGTCTGTCCTCGGTTAGCTGCATGCAAGGCAAACACCCTACCACTTGTGCCACCGCTTGGCCCCAAGATGTTCACATTTTGAGGTTATTAATTTAATCATACCTGCTAAGATCACTTTTCTAACATAGTCATATCCACAGGCTCCAGGAATTAAGAAATAGACATATATGTATATCTGAGGGCACCATAATTTAATTTATAATATTTATAATTACTAATTGAACTACCTTTCCTGAGATGTATGATTTTCTCCTTTGAATATTCACTATTTTTTTCTTTTGGATTTATTTTGTTTAAAGGCCACACTTGATGCTCAGGGGCCTCTCTTGGCTCTGTGTTCAGGTGTCACTTCTGACAGTGCTCCTGACAGAACCATATGTGATGCAAGGGATTAAACAACCTAGTACCTTACCCTGGTACTATCTCTCTGGCCCCTTTTTTCTTTCTCCTCTAAAAACCAGCAGTTGCACATATTTATTGTTACACAACATATGGCAAAGATTTCTTGTCAGACAACTAAGATCAATATTGAATTACAATTTAAATTAGAGAAATTCATGGTCTTGTGCATTATTCGAACCACAAAATATTTATTCAAATTTATATGTAAAAGATCTTCTGAGTATCAATGTTCTTTATGAATATTTCTGGTTGCAGGACGAAAGCAGGATAATATAATACTTGGTTTTTATGTTGCAAAGAAATAATGATTGGCAACTTTAGAAAATAGCAGACCTGGGCCGGGCAGTGGCGCTGGAGGTAAGGTGCCTGCCTTGCCTGCGCTAGCCTAAGATGGACCTTGGTTCGATCCCCCGGTTTCCCATATGGCCCCCCAAGCCAGGAGTGACTTCTGAGCACATAGTCAGGAGTAATCCCTGAGCGTCACTGGGTGTGGCCCCCCCCAAAAAAAGAAAAAGAAAATAGCAGACATGACAAGATGCTTAAAACGTGAACAATTCAGTGACTACTAACTGACCAAAGGACACCCAAACATCTAGAAGTTTGACCACTCTCAAAATCTATTTCCAGGCTTGCTGAGCCTGTGGTAGGGACCAGAATTACTACAGAAATAATGAAAGGCATGTGCTTGATTTGAGATTTCATTGCAAGACTACACCGATCTAAGTCTTCGCTAAAATAAGCACTATTTGGATCATCAGAGAAGTTTCTGGGGTGATACAAGAAAGAACTGGTGGAAGCTACCTCTCTACCTTTGAGAGAAAGCAAGAGTTGATGAATCCAAGTTCTGTAGTTCTTATTCACATTTTTGTATTGAAGTTTGATTCAGCTAGGAAGTCACACAGAAATGTCTAACTTTCAGGTAGCACGTGTGCTCTTCTCAGATATCACATATTTATCAAGTCTGGAAATTTGTTTTGAAGTCATCCTGGTATAGAAACAGGAAAGAATTCCTAGTGGGCAAAATTATGGCTTATTAGAAGCATCTGGTTAAGACCGGATGCAGCCTCCAGACCACTCATAGAGGCATCTACCCAGAAGAGAACAAACTTGTTGAAGTAGAGAAGAAATAGAGAGAAGTAGAGAGAACACCTGGCTGAAGTCGTTCCAGTTTTTGAAATAGAAAAAGAACTGATTTCTAAGGTACTTATAAAATCTTGATGTCTTGGTTATTCTGTTGTGTTAGACAGAATAAAGGACCTACAAAGGCCCCCAAATATACTGGCAATTGCATTCTTATATTCCAAGTGACCAAAGAAATAGGAAATAAAAAACAATAGATTCTGAGAAATTTTCTCTGCAGTATTGCCTTGCAAAAGTACGCCTAGGCACAGGGCTAGATACATAGTCAGGCTTTGAATTGTTAACTGCTCAAGAACCTGAGTTTGAGGGCTTGAGGGCTTCTTGTCTCCCTTTCTGCCCATACTTGAAAGCCAGGTAGAATTAGAATTTGACTCAGTTCTTCTGCCAGTTATTTTCAGAGGGGAATTGTCATTCCTAGTATATCAATACTACAAATACTGTCAAATACTACAAAGTGCCATTCCACCTGCCTGCCTCCAATTCCTGCTGTGGCCAGCTCCTTTGGACACAACTCCAAGCTCTTGCTCTCAGAAGACGCACATTATCTGGCCACTGTGCTGAAAGCATGTGTGTACAGACACCAAATGCCCATCCCTAGCCTACAGCTGCTGCCTGGGGAACCAACAGCACCTGGATGTGCTTGGGCATTTCCGTTGGGACTGCTCTCAGACAGCAGGTAAACTGGCCTCACACCTTCAGACATTCCTTTGGCCTCTACCTTGAGGTTCACTTTCACAATGTTTATCACATACATGCTGTAGTTCTGGTTCTAGCTAATTCACCAACTCCTCAGTGATCTGGCCTTGATCATGTAATTGCAACCAACCCTGACTTCAGCTGGCCCCAATGAAGAGACTATTTTTAAAATAAGTCATTTTATTTAGAAAATATGAGAGGAGAGACAGAGAGAAATCATGTATTCTGAGCTGAACTGCAGATGACACAAGAATTCAGTGTCTCTATAGATATTTGTTCCTTCCTTTTCTTGGGGCGGGGCACACCCAGCAGCGCTTAGGGGTTGCTACTGGCTCTGCGCTCAGCAATCATTCCTAGCAGACTCGGGGGAAATTATGGGATGCCGAGAATTGAACCCAGGTTCATTCTGTGTCGGCCTCGTACAAGTCAAACACCCTACTGCTGTGCCATCTCTTCGGCCCTCTTCTTTCCTTTCTTTTAGACACACACAGTATTGTTCAGGACTTACTCCTGACTCTGTGCTTAGGAACTACTCCTGGTGGAGCTCAGGGAACCATATTTGAGACCAAGGAATCAAATTCAAGTCAGCTACATGCAGGGCAAGTGCCTTAATCCTTGGATAGCTCTGGTGACCATTCTTTCTAAAGTGGTAATCTTTGATAATCAAAGTGATAATTAAAGATTCTTAAATATTATAGAATATAATTTGTTATTATTTCCTTTTATATTTAGAATATTTTTGCTTTATATTGTAAATCCATAAATTTTCTTATATTTTCTTCTAAATATTTTCAATGTTAGCCTTGCTATTGTACATCTTTAATTCATCAAGATACAATTTGACTCCAGAAAAGATTATGCAACTTTTAAAAATTGTGTCAAACTAAATTTCTGTATGATTAATTATCAAATTTTTTTATGTGTACATCTATTTATACACCTACCTACCCAGAGTCATAAAAACATTTATCGAGTAAAATGGGACTTCAAATAGAAAAAAGATTAAGAAGTTCTGGTGTGTATATGGCATAAGAATCTTGTTAGATTTTTATTTTTATCTTTGTTTTTGGGCCACACCCAGTCGTGCTCAGGGGTTACTCTTGGCTCTACTCTCAGAAATCACTCTTGGCAGGCTAAGGGGATCATATGGGATGCTGTGAATCAAACAGGGATTCATCCAAGGTTGATCACGTGCAAGGCAAATGCCCTACCACTATTGCTATTGATAGCTCTGGCTCCTTATTTGATTTTTTTCTGGATAAGGAGAAACAGTTCTCCTTGGTCCTTTTAATTAGTGCCTATAGCAAAAGTTATTTTTTGCTTTGTTTTGTGTTTGGGGTCACACGTAATTGTGCTCAAGACTAACTCCTGGTCTGTACTCAGGGATCGCTCCTAGTGGAAGAACCATATGGAATGCCAGAGGTAGGCTTTATGTAAGGCAAAGCACCAATTATCTTAATAATGTCACTACATGCTGGAGGGATAAGGCATAATATGACAAAACAAAGAGATTTAGGGATACAGTCAACATTTATGAGACAATCAGTTGTATTACAGAGCACAGCTCAACATGTATTATTTAGAAAGACTCAGAAAGTCCAGATCAGTACTCTACTAAACACTTGGCACACGTTAATTCTACTAACTTTAATTGATGCAATGTGCACAGACTGAGGTTCATCAAAAACTCAATTTCTAATTTTGGACTAACCACACATCAAGTACTCAGCAACAATATACAGAACAGCATATATAGAACATTTCTATGTGTAAGCAAGTTTTTAATAGTACTGTTACACACATTATTCACCCTATTCACAGACTTCTATCATTCATGGAGATCTCTAAGGTTTACCCAGAGTATTCATTCTCATCTATGTTTTTACTAGTTCTCATATACTAATAGTAGAAAGTCATTATTCCAAATTTATATGTTATTGAGTAATACATTTTTTCAAAACTTAGCATCTTTAAATAGCAAACATCTACTCACATTTTGGAGGATCAAGAAATCTAGATTCAGCTTAGCTGGATGATGTGACTCAAGCTCCTTCTTAAGGTTGAATAAAGATATAAACAGGGTCTGCAGTCATTTAAAAATTCACTTTAAGTCTCAAGCATGTGTCAATTGAAAGAAGGATGCCTTTTCCAGGTCAAATAATGAGAGAGCTCATTGTCTTTTATATGTATTTTTCAAAAGTGATAAAGCATCACTTTTAGGTTATTCTACTGTGACAGATCCTGCTGGATAAAATATGGGAAGCAACTACACTAATGGGTAAATGCCAGGAGCTGAGGACTAGTGGGGTCCATCACAGAGTCCAGCTAATCACAACACTATTGAGGGAACTGGTGCATTTGCCAAGCTCACAGATAACATTAGAGACAGAACTTTCAGTACATTCTCTTAACAATTTTTTTGTTTTGGTTTTTGGACTACACTCATAGTGTTCAGGGATTATTCCTGGCAGGGTCAGGGACCATGTGGGATGGTTGGTGTCCAATTGTGGTCAGTCACATGTAAGGCAAGTACCCTACCTGCTCTGCTGTACTATCTCTCTGCACCCCTGCATCTTCTAGTTTTTAATTTCTTTCCCGCCTCATACTACCTTCATCTACTAGGTAATACCTTAATATCCTTAAACATGTTGACATTTTAACAAATCACTGATACAGATTAATTGTTAATCTAAAATATTACAGTTGAAATGTCAAAGTCTCAGAACCTTGACTAAACACAATTGTGCCTGTCATTTGCTTTTTCAGGAAGAAAGATGGAATTATACAAGATCAGGAAGAAGAGAAGGGATCTTTTTCTGTAAAGCCTTACAGTACTTGACTAAATTCTAAAGAGGTTCTTCTAAACCTTGATCATGGTTTGACCTTATTGCCTGCAAGACAGCCCAATCTTAGCAAACTCTTGAGAAGTCTATATCAAAAGATTCTGGACCCTCCAGTATTCAATACAAATTTCTTGCTTCCTGCTACCCTATAAGGAATGTAGATACCTTGATTAGTCAGACTGGTTTAGTCAGAATATTTCTTGACCATTTGGTAATGTTCTACCCACTATCCAGCCTTCCTACTCTCCTCTCCTTTTCTCCTTGGCTAGAAACTCCCGCTCTCCCATGTTGTATTCAGAGTTGAGATTAGTCTCTCTGACTGCAGAATGCCTTCACAGTAGCACCTGTTCCTATTGTGAATATTCTGGGAAAAAAATCTGTCTTACAGTTTTAAGAAGTGTTGTAATTTTCTTTTTCAGTGCTACTTTAGAATAAAAATCAAGTGGAGGAAAGGAGAAGAAACAAAGGAAGATTACTTTTTCTTTGTTTCTCAGACATCTACCCACACAGGAAACATTTTAGAAATTGTTGCTTTGAAAAGAATTGGGGTAGAGGCAGATGCTAATTATCTCTCTTCCAAAACGTACAAAACAACACAACTGACTTGAAAGAGAACCTTATTATTAATTATGTAGCACAAGTTTTCGCTGAAATTTTCTTTTAATGATTTTATTTCAAATAGGACAATGTCTAAACAAAGTTGCTTATGGTGAATATAAGCTGATTTCTCATTTGGCTTGATTTTAGATATTGGCAAGTGGAGGTACCAAGATGTTCAAGTTCCAAATGTCATGGATTTACTGACAGTGGGCACTCCAGCTGACTGCTTCATCATCTGGGAATTATCTGAATTCCGGGTTTGATTAACATTCATCACAGATTTCAAGTAATTACTTTGGGAATACCTTACATAGATATTAAAAAATATGCTAGAAAGATTCTGTACACTTGGGAGAATAGAACAGTAGGTCTGCAGAAAAAGCCCTTTTGGTCAAACAAATATAATTTCATTTTTTGCCACACCTGGTGATGCTCAGGGGTTACAAATATAATTTCATGTTTTTCTAAAAATATATTTTTTGGTATACCATTGGGTATAAAAAAGGGCAGTTTTCAGTGCTCGCTTCAGTAGCACATATACTAAAATTGGAACGATACAGAGAAGATTAGCATGGCTCCTGTGCAAGGATGATATGCAAATTCGTGAAGCGTTCCATATTTAAAAAAAAAAAGGGGCAGTTTTCAAGATAGCCATTTTGTATCCAAAAACTTGACCATTAAGGAACTGCTCCAAATGTTTTTGTGTTTTAATCACAATAATTTATTCCTATACTGTATCCTACACTATATTCCTATACTACATTCCTTAACAATAGTTTATTCCTACATTTATGTCAATGAGTTAAGGAAATACATGAATTCATTTTTTTCTTAATTCTTATCAGTATATTTTTTTCAATGTAAATCAGTATGCTTAAGTATTTTAGTATACTCAGCTATGAGAGATCTTTGGTGAAAGTAACACAATCCTAGTGCAGTACACCTTAAATAAGATTAAGATTTATGCTCACCCATCAAAAGAAGTTAGGGTAGTTTTCAGGAAAAGTTGATTCAGTGTCATCAAGCACTTCATTTGCCTTTCCTATTTAGGTCTCACTCTTAACAAATTAAATGGTTCTAAAAGATACCATATCCTATATACTACCTTCTTTTCTTTTCTTTTTTCCGGCAACACCCGGTATGCTCAGGGTTACTCCTGAATATGCGCTCAGAGATCGCTCCTGGTTTGAGGACCATCTGGAATGCCGGGGGATTGAACCACGGTCCATCCTAGGCTAACGTGTGCAAGGCAGACTCCTTAAGGCCTGCGCCATGGCTCCGGCTCCTATATACTACCTTCTTAATGAGAAAATCTTCCTAAAGAAAAATAAACTCTCTTATCCTATCTTCTCCAATTATCCTTTCTTAGAAGGGTAATGTCCCCTTTATCCTCATAAAAGGGAGGACATTTTTTTCTAGAAACTCCTAACAATTTTCCTCTATTGTCTCATGGTCTCATGCACATTACCAATGGCAGAGAGTGATCATAATGGAGTTAGATCATCTAAGAGAAAGGATAATTGAGACACAATTTTCTTAGTTTCTATATCAGATTGATTAACTTCTATGGCAAAAAAAATTTCTACAAGAAAATAAATAGGATTC
>PVKC010007226.1:0-29835 GCA_004027635.1 Crocidura indochinensis
GGTTACTCCTGGCTCCATGCTCAGAAATTGCTCCTGGCAGGCACGGGGGACCATATGGGGCACCGGGATTCCAACCGATGACCTTTTGCATGAAAGGCAAACGCCCTACCTCCATGCTATCTCCCGGGCCCCTCACTTTGTACTCTTAATCTCATCTCCTGCTTTGTTATATTCCTCTAGTCATCCTCCCTGTACCTTAAATTTTTCTTACCTTAATTTTAGATGATTTATGACTGATTATCCTATTTTAACTATGTTGGAGCCTTAACTTTTTCAGTTCTCTTTTCTATCAGACTCCTAAAGGAAATCTGTATACCTATTTTCCCCTTCTTCCAAATAACTTTTAATCTTATTCCTATCCTATTTTCTAAAACAGTTTTAGAGACCTCTTCTTAAGACATAATCGCTTTTTCTAAGTATTAATATTTATTAATATTCACAGAAAACAATAAAATTATTATTAAGGCTGGAGAGACAGTATAGAGGTAAAGCATTTGCCTTGCATGCAGACAGAGACGGTGGCTCGAATCCCATGTGGTCCCCTGAGCCTGCCAGGAGCTCAGGCCAGGAGTAATCCCTGAATGCTGCTGGTGTGACCCAAAAAACAAAAATAAATAAATAAATAAATAAATAAAATTATTAAGTTGCTCTTTATTAAAATATTCTTCTTTTTCATGACTAAACTTTACATAGTCTCCTCCTTTAACGATACATAATATTAATGAATTACTTAAATTCTGAATCTGAATTTACTCATCAATAAAATTGAGATAATACAAGTTCCTTCTCAATGAATTGTAAAGAAAATTACATTAAATATCTTTGATTATCTTATATCAAATTCAAATTATGATCTTGGTGCTCTAGGATATACATACACAGGATATAATATATGCACTACATATGATATGCAATACAGATTATATATAATTAACAAAATATTGTAGTTCTGTGAGAAATATATTATTTCTAGACTACAGATAAAAAAGATATTCAAAGTTTAGCCTATATACTTAAGCTCACTCTAAATATTTACTGGAACCAAGATTCCAAGTAAGAACCACTTGAATAAATGCCCATATTATAAGTACTAGAATAGGTTATTCTAAATCAGAAGTTAAAGTTTAAATTTTTGTTTGTTTGTTTTGGGGCTACACCCGATGATGCTCAGGGTTTACTCCTGGCTTGGGGTACCACATGGGATGCCGGGGGATCAAGCCACAGTCTGTCCTAGGTTTGCACAAATGACCTACTGCCTGCACCATGGCTCTGGCCCCCAATTTTAGGGAGTTATGCAATTTATCTTCTTTGGAAGGCACTGCATTTCTAAATGTGCAGAATTAACCTGCCAAACAGGGTACTACTCCCCTCCCCACATTTTTATACAATTGTTCTCAAATCAAATAAATAAAAACAGTTAAATAATACCATTTCAAATTCTATTCTGAATTTCATAAAGTTTCAGAGACACAATTAAGGCTCTGGGTGGTTTTTCTTTTTAGTTCCTCACCTTCGGTTCTGCAAGCAAAAAGGTAAGATCATTCTCCATATTTTCTGTGGTTGTGCTAAGTCACATGACAATTTGTGTTACAAAGATGACCCTCTGGACTGCAATATTTCACTACTGAAGAGAACATTTTTCATTAATTTTGACAACGAATAAAATTCTAAACACTGAGTAATCTGCTCAGTGGAATCTCATGTAGCATGTCAGTGGCAACCATATGCATGAGACTTAAGAATCAAAATTAGAAACAAGCTTATATTTATCCTAAGTCACAAAAATTTTGGAACTATATGTAACATAGTTTTAAACGCTTAATAACTTTCTTCCACTATATCCTGGGGTTTTTAATGTACAAAATTAATTATTGAGACAATATTTTTCAGTAATTCTTGATACAATGTTGTTAAGACAAAATTGAGACAGTATTTTACTAGAAGACAAAATAAAACATATGTGTCACCTCTCTAGTTTGGTATCTATTCTTTGTCTTAGTGAAGTGAAGGATGCTTGCTAATTTCACTTACTTGATAATCAGAAGAAGCAGTTTATACTTAGCTCTGCACTATCCATGAAAATTAACTCTGATGCTGCCTTTATAAACAATGATGTTTAGAATTTTAAGTAATGGTTCTCCCTTTTGGGGCAGACACAGAAGTATTTCCATCTCAATTAATCAAGTTGTTGACCAAATGGAAGTAATAATTAACTGACAAGAACTTCAACACCACCCAGGGTGTGACAGTGTGTTTTAATTGGCTCAGCATGACTTTGTAGAAAGGTGGAGAGACTAAGTGTTATCATATAAAAATGACCCTTCTTGGTCAGTCATGCAGCTGTTGTGACAGTTGTGAGTAGCAGTTGTGTTACAACAATCTCCACCATGAAGATGATTGGGGGTTTTCTTCTGCTCTGCATGGTATCCCATTTCTGTAGCAGCTCTGGTGAGTTAAGAAGAGTGTCCTGACTACTCTTTACTCTTTTTTTCCCCCATGAGAATACTCTTTCTGAATTATTTTAAGAGAGTATCTGATAGAAATGTTTGTTCCAGTTAATTTACAGTTTGTTGATTTATGACTTTACTTGTTTGTGAAAGAAAAGCATTGAAAATATTAAGTCTTTTGAACTGGGAAGAGGTAGTCTTTTAACTCAAATGGAACTGATTGGTTTTGGCCTAGTGTTAGCCTTTTGGAATTTTGTTGTTTAATCATGGAACATCATAAAATGAACTTACTTTTAAAAATTCTCCCATACTATAAAGACATTAAATTTGCTGGGATTATGAACAGTAGCATTCTGTAAACAATGCAGAAAAACTTGAATGTCAACAAGGATAAAGGAAGATCAAAATGCAAGACATTTCCAAAAGCTAGACATCAACAATTTTATGTGGTTAAGAAACATCCCATTATATTGTGGTATTTTTTATTTTATTTTAAAAATTGTGCTTCATGGAGCCAGAATGATCATACAGCAGATAAGGAATTTATTTGTCTTACATGTGGCCAACCTGGGTTTGATCACCTAGTATCTCAGGTGATCCCTTGAGCATCACCAGGATTTATTTCTGAGTATAGAATGAGGAGTAAATTAATGGGTTTTTTAAAAGACATTATTGTAATAATACCCAGAGATAACAGAGATGAGGGCTGGAAGGACTGACTTGGGATATGAATAAGAGTAATAGAATGCCTATCTGGAATACAGGCAGTGGGTAGTGAGGAAGAGGATGGGGCACTGGTAGTGGGAAGGTTTCATTGGTGATGGAGGGGGGGTTGTAATTGAAGCCTAACTACAAACATGTTTGTAATTATGATGCCTAAATAAAAATATTAAATAAAAAAGGAATGGGGCTGGAGCAGTGGCACAAGTAGTAGGGCATTTGCCTTGCATGCACTACCCTAAGACAGACCCTAGTTAGATCCCCCAGCATTCCATATGGTCCCGCAATTCAGGAGTGATTTCTGAGCACATAGCCAGGAGTAACTCCTTAGTGTCACAGAGTGTGGCTTCCCTCCCTCAAAGGGAAGCAAGAATAATCCCTGCTGGTGTGGCCCCAAAACAAAACAAAAAGTGCTTCAAACTCAGATTTACTGCAATATTACTACCTAATTCTGAGCAATTATCAAAGACATGATAGTTTTCAGAAAATGTCCATGTTCACTAAAGGGAGTAAATTTGGGTGGTTCCAGGCTGAACAAAAGGTTGACCAGGTGCAGAGCAAAAGCACAGTGGGTAGGCCATTTGCTTTTGAATGTGGCTGACCAGGGTTCAAGCTCCAGCATCCTATAGAGTTCCCCAAACCTATAGGATTTCTGAGTTTAGAGCCAGGAGTAATCCCTCAGCGCCACCAGGTGTGGCCCAAAACAAACAAAAACAAAACAAAACAAAAAAAGGTTGACCTGATCGCATTCGTTTTTTTTTTTAATATTGAATTTTTGTGTTAGTAGGATCAAGTGCTGATTCTCATTGCCAGAAGAAATATTGCATTGTTTTAAGTGTCCCACGAAGTTTTAATATATCCCATTCTAGAATGACCATGGATGGAAGTAGGGGACTTTTAGTATCCTCTGGTACAATTGAGGAAAGGATACTTTCTATTTTATCTCTTAAATAAGGTAGATATCCAAAAGGTACTAAGAGTTTTTGTGTTTGTTTTTAAAAGGGAAAGCAAATAAGATAAGCTTAAGAGTTTTTAATTTAAAGAATAAAATTTGGGGGGCTGGGCGGTGGCGCTGGAGATAAGGTGCCTGCGCTAACCTAGGACGGACCACGGTTCGATCCCCCGATTCCCCATATGGTCCCCCGTGCCTGCCAGGAGCGACTTCTGAGTGAATAGCCAGGAGTAACCCCTGAGCGTCACCGGGTGTGGCCCAAAAACCAAAAAAAAATAAAAAATAAAATAAATAAATAAAATAAAATAAAATAAAAAGAATAAAATTTATATTACTTAATGAGATTAGATTTCAAAACAATGCATTTATTTACTTTTTGTTTGTTTGATTTGGTTTGGGTTTTTTGTTTTTTGTTCTTATGTAAGAGTAACAGCTAATGATGTTCAGGGATTGCTATTATGGGTCAACTCCATGCAAGACAAGCACATTGTCCACTATAGCATTTCTCTGACCAAGCTTTGCACTATTTTTAACATTTATATTTATATCTCTTTTTCAGAAGCTGCTAGTCTTCCTTTAAAAACAGTGAGTATATTGAATTATATTGTAATTTCAATTTCTATAGAATTTAGTTAACTAATATTGCTAAAATGGACAATGAATGCAGTATATACTTAAGGGAGAAATAACTAGACAGATAGGACATCACCTTTGATTTCTGTAAGGCAAAAATATGCATATGCTATATGCTACAGTTTAAAAAATATATTTTAGACTTGAAGGAGAGAGTGATACTTCCAGCTGAGAGGTTAGTTGCATCTTTAGAGAAAAGACAATATAAGTGGGCAGACCAAGTCAACTTGGTTTAGTGTCACATTCTCTGAATTTCTGTTATATAAAGTTTTGCTTTTTAACATTTAGTTTCTCCCCATATCTAAATTCCCTAATTCATTATTGTCACCCTTTTAAATTCGTCTAAGGATTAACAAAGAAAAATAATGTAAGATTTAAGTGTAATGTTTGGCATAGAAATACTCGGGATTTATCAGCTTAAGTAAACTGTACTAACAAGGCTGTGGCTAATAGTATTTGTCATCATGGTCATGTAATTTCTAATAGGATTATTCACCACAGCATTATTATATCTGAACAGGATTTGAGGCAGGTATTTTTCCTCCTTCACTATCAAGGCCTAGGTTTGGAAGCCAGAAGCAAAGACAAAAATATTCTCTGTCTCCCACAGGTGGACTGCAACATTTATAAAAAGTACCCAGTTGTGGCTATCCCTTGCCCCATCACATACCTGCCTGTTTGTGGTTCTGACTACATCACCTATGGGAATGAATGTCACTTGTGTACTGAGAGCTTGTGAGTATAAAAGGAGATGAAAAGCCGAATCTGGAGCCACTGTCTCTGCAAACCTCTCTTCTTGCCAAGAGCCTCTTAAATCTCTGGTAGCCATACTTGTTCCCAATAAGAAAGGGTTAGTCAACAGAGAGAAAATATTGTCTCACAACCATGCAATGTTTAGGCCAGCTGATTGGACAGTTTAGACTGGCTCTACGTACTACGTTTTTAACCTTCCCTTCCATGTAAATGAGAGTTTTTCTGGGTAGTGGACTCTAGAATGAAAGTTTCTTTCATTCAGTAGTTTAAATAGGTCATTACACCTTTTTCTTGCCTGGATTGTTTCAAATGGAAGGTCTGGTTTGATTCTTATATTCCTTCCTTTATACTTTAGGTTTTTCTTCTACATTACTGCTTTAATCTCTCTCTCTCTGTTTTTTGCCATTTGGGTTACTATATGTCTTGGTGTATTTCTGTTAGGGTCTATTTTGTTTGGCACTCTTTTTTGCCTTTTGAATTAGTAGAGCAGCCTCTTTCCACAGAGTGGGAACGTTCTCTGCTATTATCTCTCTCACTATTTGTTCTTTCCCTTTCCCCTTTTCCTCCCCTTCTGGTATTCCTATAATTTAGAAATTATTTCTTTTGTCTTTGTTCATTAAATGCCTCATATTTTTCCAATGTATTGTATCCCATTTCTTTATTGACTTCTTTGTCACTGCTGGAATGTAATTTGTCTTCAAGTCTGTCTATGTGATTCTCTGTGTAATTCTGCTACTATGGCTTGCTAACATGTTTTTTAGTTCCTTCAGTCCCATTTGTATTGATTCTCTCATTTGATAAGAGTTCTTCTTTGAGTTGGTTGAATTGTTCATCTATAGATTTCTCAATTTGGCAGGCTGTTGACTCCTTAATTTCTATTGCTAAAACTTTGTGTTGATTTTAGATTCTCATCAATATGGCTCATGTGTTTTGGTGGACTTGGAAATTTTCCAGGATTTCTCTCCATGTTCCCAACTGCAGATGTCTTCTTTAGAGTCTCCATAGGTCTTTGCATTTTGTGGGTTGGAATGCTGGAGTTTCAGGGTGTTTAAAAAAATGATCTATTGAAATGTGATGACTGCTAGAGGCAGGCGACCAGGCTGGCAACAAAACCCAGAAGCAGAATGGCCCTGTGTATTATAAACCCACAATTCCTTCTTGTCAATTGAAGAGTATAACAAAACTATGAATTTTTAAATTGTTCTTTGAAACCCAGAAATGCTGTAGGGTACAACAGAGGTCATCAAACTGATTAGGAGACCATTTGAGGTAGTTTCCAACCCATGTTATTTTCTTTTTTAGTGCTACTTTTCAAGAAATACTTTGAAGACAGGTTTCTGAAATCCCACACTGAAAAATAGAAAAATCACTATTCTGTATAAATTCAGAAATATTTAAAGACTTAAGTGCAATTAGGTCTTAGACTATGACCTGAATATTTTATAACTGTTTTCTAAAGCTTTTGGGTTTCTGTGGTTTTGATAATAAATTTAAAGCATTTTCATGATTAGCCTAGACACTGGGATGAGAAAAAGCAGCAATAGGGATGGAATTAATCCTGAACCAGAAAAACTATGAATTTTGTCATAAACAAGGACATTCTTAACTGTCTTTCTTGGAGATCTCCATAGCTCTAATATGGAGATTTCAGCTCTAATATCAAATAAAATGTCTTCTTTCACTAATAAATGTTGTTAACTTTGTCTTTTCATAGGAGGAGTGATGGAAAGGTTCAGTTTCTTCATGAAGGAACATGTTAACACCAGAATAGACATGGGAAGAGAGCACATTTTTCTCAGCATCCTGCTTTGTCTTTAACATCACTCTTATCAAGGTTCTAAAAAGGGCAAGTGCCAGCTTCCATGTCAGCTTCATTAAATGTAAATATAGTGTTTCCCCCTCAAATCTATGCTCACTCACTAACTTCATTTGATATCTTAATAAAACGATCTACCCAGAGAGTTTATGGTTACTTCTGTTTGGATGTGTGTTTTTAATTTGGTGTAATATAAAAAGCTTCAATTAAAACTAAGAACATGGGGCTCGGGAGATAGCATGGAGGTAAGGCGTTTGCCTTTCATACTAAAGGTCATCAGGTCGAATCCCGGTGCCCCATATGGTCCCCCGTGCCATTTCTGGAGCAATTTCTGAGCATGGAGCCAGGAGTAACCCCTGAGCACTGCCTGGTGTGACCCAAAAACCAATAAATAAATAAATAAATAAATAAATAAATAAATAAATAAATAAATAAAACTAAGAACATAAAAAGTTAGATGTTCTAGAGAAAATTGTGTTCAGGAAATTGCAAAGTGGTATCTTGAAATTACAAGGAAGATGTGCATTACACACTCATGATGCATGCACACACAAACTATGCTTACACAGTCACATTTTCATGAAGTCTTTATCAATGGGCTCCACTCATAAAGAATTAGTAATTTAGACAGGATATTGTGTAGTTTTGTCCTCACCAAGTTTAAGTCTCACTTTTTCCAGAACCATTTTTGACCAATAGATGATAGTCATAAGACTATAAGATCTGCACTTATGATCTGCACCCTAAAATAAAAAACTTTGCAAAAATGATCTTCTCTGTTTCCAGTACTAGGAAATGTTGATTGCTCCTTTACAATCTCCATAATTATAAATATAAGAAGGCTCAAAAAAAGATCATGACTTACTTTATATTCTAAGTTCTATATTGCCAAAAATCACAGATTTTGTGTTCATGATCCTGGTCTCTTAATATATTCAGAACATTTGAGATAAAAATGTGTGTTTCTTGGGGGCTGGAGTGATAGCAAAGTGACCGGGTGTTTGCTATAATTGTGGCCAACCCAGGACATACCCAGGTTCATCCCCAGCATCCTACATGGTCTCCCGGGCTACCCAGGAGCAATTTCTCAGCATAGAGCCAGGAATAACCCCTGAGCACCACTGGATGTGCCCAAAACCAAACATAAATAAATAAACATGTGTCTATTAAACAGAAATATTTAAGAGCAAAAACAATTCATTTCTGAAAACCATGAGCTATCTATCCTTGTTAATGAACAACTATTTTCTATAATACTCTAATAAATGCAATATTCAATCTTCATAAATAGGTTTATTAGTCTTTTCTGCTTAATATGATAGAGTAATAAGCTATGACAAAGACAAATTTAAAAAAGTGATTAAATTCTAACGATTTATTGCTTAGTTCTAAGTGTCAAAATTTTTATTTAAACCTTATGAAAATTTATTCTAGTACTTTCACATATTATAATAAACACATTAAATGAAAACTAATGAGAAAAATGTAGTATGCCTATGATTTTATAACAATTTTAGTTATTATTCACTTATTTCTATGTTTATTGTATAAATTAAAGTTATAGCAATAACATAGCAAGCTTTATCAAAATAAACCAAGGAACGGGGCCCAGAGAGATAGCACAGTGGCGTTTGCCTTGCAAACAGACGATCCAGGACCAAAGGTGGTTGGTTCGAATCCCGGTGCCCCATATGGTCCACCGTGCTTGCCAGGAGCTATTTCTGAGCAGACAGTCAGGAGTAACCCCTGAGCACCGCCGGGTGTGGCCCAAAAAACAAATAATAATAATAATAATAATAATAATAATAATAATAATAATAAAATAAAAAATAAATAAATAAACCAAGGAAATTTTAAATCTTAATTCAAGTATAAATTTTAAACATCTACCTTAATCCTAATTTATTTTGGTTTTGCTTTGTTTAGTTTTGTTTGGGGGCCAAACCCAGCAGAGCTCAGAGGATATTCCTAACTCTGCACTCAGAAATTACACCTGATAGGTTCAGGGAACCATATTGTATGCCAGGGATCAAATCTGGTTTGACCAAGTGCAAGGCAAATGCCCTACCCACTGTGCTATTATTCCAGACACATCTTCCTCCTTCCTTTTAATTTATTTTCTTTTTCAGTTTTCACCTTCACAAATTATTTTTCTATTTTTCATTTCTTTTATTATTTTCTGTGATTTTTTACATTGCTCTAAAATTTCCTATTTGTTCTTAAATTCAGTACTTTTTTCTCATTTTCTATAGCTTCATAAACATTATTTTTTTTCAAAATCTTCTCCCTTCATATTTCATGGCCAGACCATAGGCAAATGAATGTAAATATATACCAGTACATGTCCTGAGGTAAATTTTACATAATTATGTACTTATTTGAAAATAAAGAGTTGAAAATCTATATCCAAAGTTTCAACCACATATTATCCTGTATATAAACACCTAGGTTTTCAGGTTAGCTTACTGATTAAATCTCATCATAGAAAATAGATTCTAATTTTACATAAACCAAATATTTATTCATATTCAAATACTATCTATTGTCATGCAAATTTTTCCATTGCCTAGTACTTAGTAATTCCTTTAAAAAGCCACTGCTTTCCCTTTTCATTCAAACTAAAGGTATCTTCAAGGAAGAAACAGCAGTCTAAACAAATTGAAGCAGAGATATACAAATGGGACTATATTAAGCTAAGCTTCTGCATGTCAAAGGAAATAATACCAAGGATACAAATGCCACACATAGAATGGGAGAAGCTATTCACCCAATACTATCAGATATGGGGTTAATATCTAAGATATATAAGGTACTGGCAGAACTTAACAAGAAAAAATAATTTAACCCCATCAAAAAAATGGGGAGAAGAAATGAACAGATAATTTGTCAAAGAAGAAATACAAATGGTCAAAAGGCACATGAAAAAATGCTCCACATCACTAATCATCAGGGAGATGCAAATAAAAACAACAATGAGGTACCATCTCATACTATAGAGACTGACACACATCAAAAAGAACAAGAACAATCAGTGCTGGTGGGGATGTGGAGAGAAAGGAACTCTCATTCACTGCTGGTAGGAATGTCGTCTAGTTCAATCCTTATAAAAAACAATATGGAGATTCCTCAAAAAACTGGAAATTGAGCTCCCATTAATACAGCTATATGACTCCTAGGGTTATACCCTAGGAACAAAAACATCCAATACAAAATCTCTTCCTCATACCTATATTCATTGCAGCACTTTTTACAATAGCCAGACTCTGGAAACAACCAAGATTCTCTTCAACAGATGAATGACTAAAGAAACTGTGGTACTTATACAAAATGGAATATTATGCAGCCATCAGGAGAGATGAAGCCATGAAATTTTCCTATACATGGATGTGCATGGAATCTATTATGCTTATTGAAATTAGTCAGAGGGAGAAAGAGACATAGAATAGTCTCACACATCTATGGGTTTTAAGAAAAATTAAAGACACTGGGGCCGGCGAGGTGGTACTAGAGGTAAGGTGTCTGCCTTAAGGAAGGACCACGGTTTGATTCCCTGGCATCCCATATGGTCCCCCAAAGCTAGGGGCAATTTCTGAACACTTAGCCAGGAGTAACTCCTGAACATCAAACGGGTGTGGCCTGAAAAACCAAAATAAAAAAAAAATTAAAGACATTGAAATAATTCCCTGAGTTGAGTGTTAGAAGGAACAGCTCAATATAAGAAGTTCACCACAAAAAGTGGTGAGTGCAGTTAGAGAAATAAATATGCTGAGAATTAACATTACAATATCAGTGATTGAGAGATGCAGAAATCCTGTCTAGAATACAGGTGGGGGTGTGGGGGAAGGAAGAGATGGGGACAATGGTGATGGGAAGGTTGCACAGGTGAAGGAGGGAGTGTTCTTGTTATGACTAAAACCCAACTACAATTATGTTTTTAATCACAGTGTTTAAATAAATTATTTAATTAAAAAATAAAAAATTAAAAGACAGATTGCTGGATGTATTAGGGAACAAAGTTCATCCATTTGCTGCTTACAAGAAACAAATCTAAATTCACAGGATAAATAGTTTGAGGGTAAAATGTAAATCAATCATGCAACCTATTGGTAAAAATAAATACATATGGACAGCCCTACTTGTAAGACCAAATAGCTTTCAATCTAAAAGAAGGAATGGTGACAGGAATAAACAGTACTCATTAGTTAAAAATTTAACTAAGAAGGACTAAATTTTATCCACTGATGTGCACCAAATTAAAATGAAATAATGTTTGTAAAGCTTTTATCACAAACCTAAAGAAAAATATCAATGGGAAATCAAAAATAGCAAATATTTCACTTTAGCCATTAGACAGATGTACCAGATATATTATCAGTAAAGATATATAAATCCTAAATGAAAATTTAGGAGAACTGTAATTAATAGACATATATAGGACTATCCATGCCCAAAAAAGCTGAATACATAACCTTTTCTTGAAATGTAAATCATTCTTCAGAGTAGATCACATATGGTTCTAAGTCAACCATACATAAATATATGAATAAACAAATCATAACAAGAATCCTCTCAAACCATAATAAAAGTAAAAATTAAACACATAACTCAGATGAGAGAAATTTCAGCACTTAAAATCTGAACAAAACTCTTCTAAATGCATGAGCCCATTAGATGAGGACCTAAAATCAGCAATGAATGTCTTAGCAAAAAATATCAAGGGATCACTAGCCTATAAAATTAAGAAATATATATATTAACAATTCAACCACCTCAAAGAAGAACTCTTACATAAGATGAGAGACTCTATACAAATGGAACTAAAGGAAATAAAAAATATGTTATCAAGCCAAAATAACAGAATTACACATGTAGAAAATCGCATAAAGGAACTTGAAGAAAAGCTGAAAGCCAGCAATGACAAAGAAATCAATAAGGAAATAGAGACCAAACATTGGAAGAAAATGTTAGGTACTTAATGAACACGGACTAAAGAAATAATTTATGACTTATACGAATACCAAAAGGGAAGGAAAAAGGGAAGGCGATGAACAACTAGTGAGAGAGGATATAGAAGAGAATTTTCCCACCTTAAATTTCTGGAAAACCAAAGGAATCCGAACACAAGCAGAAGGAAAGAAATAGTAAAAAGCAGAGCAGAAATCAACAACATAGAAGCAAAAAAATACAAAGAATTAATGAGACCAGAACCTGGTTTTTTGAAAGAATCAACAAGATAGACAAACTGCTAGCAAGACTCACAAGAAAGAAAAAGAATATTCAAATGAATAAATTAAATCAAAAATAACAAGGGAGAGAAATGGAAGAGAACCTAAAGAAATTAAAGAAATCCCATGCTCATGGGTGGAAAGAATCAATATCATTAAAATGACCATCTTACTCAAAGTATTACATAGATTCAATGCAATTCCTATTTAAATTCAGACATCATTCTCCAAGGACTTATAGCAATCAATTATAAAGTTTGTGTGAAGCTAGGATAGCTAAATTTATTAAAAAAAAAAAAAGAAGAAAAAAGAAAATGGGAGGCATCTTTTTTTTTTTTTACTGAACTTGAAGCTCTACTAAAAGCCATAGTAATCAAAACAGCATAGTATTGGTACATTTCATTATGTAAGTTTCTTAAAATTAAAATGGTAAGGAAAACAATTTCCAATATATACATATTTTCAGGGTACAAATTATTTTAATAAATAAGAGAGGTATTGCACTCAAATACACAAGTATAAGTTTGGATTATGAGCAAAGAATAGAGTAAAAGGATAGTAGATGGAAAATTACTAACAGTAGATCTCAAGGAAAGGAGGATTTTTGCTAAACTTGTCTAACAAGGTTAAACTGGCCTAACTAGACAAGTAGTAAAGACAAGCCAAGGATACATACTAAAGATGAGGGATTCAGAACGTGATGATGGGTGATTATATCACTGACAAAGGAGTGACTGTTAAGAAAGGTTTTAATGTTAATGTTGAATTGAGAATGTCAAAGATTTAAATGATGAGGAAGTGGTAATAATAGAATCAAAGTGCCAAGGGCATGATGAGGAAGAAAATTCAGAGAAGCTTAAATAAAGTTTGCCCCAGAGAAAGTCTTTGTTGAGCTACATTGATAACAGGCGCAACATTTTTGCATAGTATAGTTAGTATGACACAGTAAATACTTACTAAATTTACTTTCTGGTCACATTGGGATATAAAAGTTGTCTTCAAGCAGCTAAATAATTTGGTTAAGATAATATAGAGAATGGTGGATCTGACCATTATACAAGTCTGTAAGACTCCTAGAACTTAATATGTGTGAATTTTAGGATTAGGGAGAGCATATCAGATGTAAGGCTCTTGCTTTTTTATGAAAGACTACAACTTGGTTTAACTCCAGTTCTTGACACATATGGTCTCCAATTAGCACAGTAGTGACCCCTGAGCACAGAACTAAGAGTAAGCCATAAAAAATAATTTTAATAAATTAAACTAATTAAAATATTTTAAAAATTATTTTTTAAAATGTAAGAAATATGAATTTTGGTCCCTAGGTTTTCGGTTTTACTCTCCATTGTGGTCTAAAAAATGTTTTTCAGCTCTACAAAAAACCGCAAGAATTGCATCCAAGTCCTTCTCAGAATGACTCTAAATGAAAATGGCACATTTCAGGACCTGAGGATATGATGCAAAGTGGTAAAGCAAAAGCTTAACATGTAGAGACCTTTGTCTGATCTCCATGCCCATATACTGTTGGGATGATCCAAAAATGTTTTAAACCTTAAAAAAATGTAATAAAGTGATTCTAATCGCATTGTATTCTATTGTCTTGTAATGTCATGTACAGTTAATATATATGACATTTTCCTAATTGTCACTTGATTCTGGATCTTCTAAAATTTTTGACTTTAGAAAGAACTATTTTATAATTGGTGGTGGTGATGGGTAACTTGACAATATATTCCAGAACCTGCATTGCTAGACATCAGACCTTAATTTGCTTCCATATGACTCTTCTTTACTACTTAAGTAAGCATGAGAAAAACATCATTTATTCTACTCTTTGGTCTGATGTTAGTAACTATCTTTAGAAATATCTCCCCCACAAATTTCCACTGCCCTTAAACTTGTAGCTCACTCATATTATCTTCTGACCATTAATATCAGGGATGCATTCATCATAAAAAAATAGAGAAAGCTTTTAAAGTGAATTTTCTTTTCTCTAACAAAAGTTGTATCATCTGAATGAATCTAAATTATCATTTAATTAACCTCATTTATTTATGTTAAATAAATTTTTTTGGAAATTATAATCCAGAATCTAATGTTACTTAATACTGTCATCTATAGATCCTTAGTAATTTTTTTTGGTGGGGGGTTTGGGTCTCACCCGGTGACTCGTCAGTGGTTACTCCTGGCCATGTGCTCAGGAGTTGCTCCTGACTTGGGCGACCATTTGGGACGCCGGGGGATCGAACCACAGTCCATCTTAGGCTAGCACTGGCAAGGCAGACATCTTACCTCTAGCGCCACCACACCAGCCCCTAGCCTTAGTAATTTTTAAATATGTTTATTTCATTGTTTGGAAGCATAAACTATTACTATTTTGGAATTGAAATCTTCCTCTCTAAAATTTTAGGCCTATGGTTAAAAACTTCTGTTATGTGCATAAAAGCAGACACCACATAAGTATAAAATTGACTTTTTTCAATATTTACTGAACTTCTATATAGAAAGCTTAGGGAAGAGTAAAGAAATCTTTTTACTCTCCTAGAATTTTCTATCTTTTTTATTTTGCTTTTATACCATAAAAAGTTCTGTTTTCCAGGATGGGGGAAGGTCTCAAGCTGCTTCCCCTCCCAAATTTGACTACATGTATGAATGTTGTGTATTTTTTTTGTTTATTTTGTTCTGAAATCAAAGCATGCAAAATAAAAAAAGTTCTGTTTTTGAATAGTTTTGATATTATCCTCACTTTTGAAGCTATATTCATCTTTGAAAAGAACCCATTTTTAAAGGATGATAGTTGAAACATAAATCAAGGTTTAATTTTATAATAAGGTGAGGCTCTTCCAGTGATAAATTTGGTTTTCTCTTAATTTGTTTCTCTCCCAGATGTAGAATGTGTCATAAATAAAAATACAATAAGTATATTCAGCATATGAGAATTCTACTTTCATAATTTTAAAACCAATATCAGTGATTTTAGTATATATTTATCAACATATGTTTAAAGATTTGTTTTTTTGAATATAAAATTGGTTATTTCAAAAATTGTGGAGCAAATTTTCTAAAATGTAGGTAGTTAACAAGATCGTTAGGTACATAATATGGGATTTATAAAACCTGGCCTTGCATTCAGCTTTTAAAACATGCAACAATCATGGAGAACAAAGCATATCCATAAGATTATCATGAGTCTTAGAATGATGTTTAAAAATGCTTTAACATAATAACTAACATAGATAATGCTCAATAATATAAATCACTACCTTTATCAATTATATATAGGTCATAAGTGGGCAGAGTGATAGAACAGTGGGTAGTGGGGCCGGGCGGTGGCGCTGGAGGTAAGGTGCTTGCCTTCCCTGCGCTAGCCTAGGACAGACCGTGGTTCGATCCCCCGGTTTCCCATATGGTCCCCTAAGCCAGGAGCGACTTCTAAGCGCATAGCCAGGATAACCCCTAAGCGTCACTGGGTGTGGCCCAAAAACCAAAAACCAAAAAAAAAAAAAAAAAAAAAAAAAAAAAAAAAAAAAAAAAAAAAAAAAAAAAGAACAGTGGGTAGAGTGGTTGCCTTGTATATGTGCATGGAGCAGAATTGGGTTCAATCCCCAGCAACACACAAGGTAACTAGACCCAACTAGGAGTGATTCCTGAAAAACTATCTCTGACCACAGCCAGTATGGCTAAACAAACAAACAAACAACATTCAAAGGTCATATAAATCTTTGTCTAGGTGAATGGAAATTTTACTGTAAATTTCCTCGCCTGAATAATACTCAGTGATTAATATTATTAAATTAAAACTAGGTGTGGCAGTAAAAGCTTAAACCTGTTTTATTCCATACCTCTAGGATTTCCTTAGTTGTGTGACTTGAGGCCAAGTCAACAACTGACATTTGAGTTCTTTTTATAGAAAATAATGAGGTCAAGAATATAAATTTTGGAGTCAGGCCTGAGTTCAAGCTATTGCATAATTTAGTAGTTATTGACTAATGAAAGGGATTTGGGACTATTAAGCCTGGATAGTTTCTAGCTAGATTGTGTGTATTTTATACATGTTAATACTGTAGTAGGCAGAAATTCAAGGAAGAAATCATCATGAGTCATTGCATTGTCTATTCTGCTCCTCTAGTATCTGCAATCTTTGCACTGCTGAGTCTTACTTGCCAAGATTATTATTGTCATCTCTACATTCTGATTTAAAACTTAGATGATGCATAGAGAAATAAAAGACTAAAACATCTAAAATGAAAGATGAGTCAAACTTTATTTTTATCTTATTTCAACCTCAGTGGAAATATGTAACAATGAATAAAATGATTTCTGGAACAAAAACTGAAACTGTATTTTTTTTTCTGTAACGTTTCCTTTACTGAGCACTGAATTTGACAACCACACTGAGCAGAAGATTTCCTGGTACCATAAAGAAAGAATTTAGGGCTCAACAGTGAGCACGTCCGGAGCCAGTAGTCGTGCTCATGACAGCAAATTTCAATGATGGAGACATCCTGTATCTCTTAGGCAAAGGGAATTTTCTTTCTAATTTCCCCACATCACTTATGGAAAAACAAACAAACAAAAAACACCTTACCATACCAGCCCCCTCTTTTTAAAAAAAAATTCATATTTATAGTTTCTAGACAGAGAATCCCGCTCACTTTCCTTTTTTTTTTTTTTTTGAACATGAATTAACTTTTTCTTCCTCATATCTCTATGTCTTCCTACAAATTGGGTGGGGGGGGAGGGAATGAATGGTACCAGAGGCAAAACAGTCTGATGAGCATTGAGCAGAAATAAAAAATTATCAGACCTAAATACCCAACCCAAAGTTAATGACAATAGGATCAAGAGACACAAATCACAACAAGCTATATACAAAAGGGACCTGTTACACTGTCAGTCCAAAACTAAGACCAGCGGGGCCACATGCTGTATTTGTTCCGCTTTTGTTTCTTCACTTCAAAATAAGATATATGCAGTGTGCATAAGAATTTGTTCGTAGTTTTTGTTTTTACTATAGTCCGGCCTCCAAAGATCTGAGGGACAGTAAACTGACCCCTTGTTTAAAAAGCTTGAGGACCCGTGGTCCAAGGGGTAAAGGGGTAGGTATGGGATGCATGCTGGTAACAGTGGTGGAGGGAGGTCAAATTGGGAACTGCCCTAATTCTTTCATTATGTACTTAAATATAACTGTGATATACTTGTAATTCAAAAACCATTTTTAAGTTTCTTGTATGAGACTGAGTGTTGCTTAGTCATGGAGATAAATTAGTAAATAAAAGTAATAGTTCTTATTTATTCAATATTTTATGTCATGCCAAGTAGAGTTAAAAATTCTATGTCATTTCTTAGTTATATAATTTTTCTTTAATTTTAATGTCTTATTATCACCATCATTGGTTTTGAGATCTTAAACAATTATAAAAAGTCACTGAATGAGTTAATGCTATTAAGTTTTACTTGACTATCCAAACTCTTCATTTTGCTTACAAATGAAATTGCAGAATCCTCAGGAAATTCAGTCTCCTTGTTTTGAGGCCCTTCCCTCCTTCTTTTCTTTCTTCCTTCCCTCCCTCCTTAATTCTTTCCCTCCTTCCCTCTTTCCTTCCCTCCTTTCTTTCCTCCTTCCATTCTTTCTGTCCCCCTTCCCTCTCAACTTCCCTCCTTACTTTCCTTCACTCTTTCCCTTCTTCCTTTCCTCCTTCCATCCTTTCCTTTCTCCTTCCCTTCTTCCTTCCCTCTTTCCTTCCCTCCTCTCCTTCCCTCCTAACTTCTTCCCTTCTCTCCTTCCCTCTTCTCCTTCCCTCTTTTCTTCCCTCCTTCCTTCCCCCTTCCCTCCTTCCCTCCTTCCTTCTTTTTTCCTTTTCCTTTTTTTTTTTTTTTGATTTTTTGGGTCATACCCTGCAGGACTCAGGGTTTACTTTTGACTCTGCGCTCAGAAATTGCTCCTGGCATGGAGGACCATATGGGATGCCAGGATTTGAACCAATGTCCATCCTGGATTGGCTGTGTGCAAGACAAATGACCTACTGCTATGCTATCTCTCCAGTCCCTCCACTGTTCTTTTTAATAAGTGACTATATTTTGTGAGAAGCAACTCCTAAATATGAGTTTCTTTTAAATAAAATTCCTATCAAATATGTTTTAGGAGTATAAACTGAGAGTGTAATATATTTGAATATTGTTCTTATAAAATTATCACAAGTTCCTAAAATATTCCTAAACTAAAATAGTTCATTTAAAAATCAGTAAAACTTAAAAATATGGAGGAAAGAGATAAACATATTGAAGGGGGTCTCTTAGTGATGTTGTATGCTTATCAAATATCTATGACTTTCAGCATTTTTCATTTGTTGTTAGTTTTTTACTCTTTTAGTATATACCAAATTTGTATACTTGGGAAATTTTTTAATTAATTTGGTAATATCAAAAACTGTCTTTAGTGAAGCAATATAATTTTAATGAAATTTACTTAGTTGTGAAGAGATAGAAAAAAAGGAAGTAGGTTTCAAGAAAAAACTTGGGTTTCTCCAGAGTAGAAAAATCAAAGCGACATAGACACAAGCAAGATATGTGTTCCAGGGAAGACACAAGTTTGATAAGCAAATCTTAAAGTGCCCTTTAATGCATCTATTCAAAAGAAACACATTTTCCACATAATATATAATACACTGCTTAATCTTTTCACCACTATAATTTGAAGACAATAGACATATAATTACAAGTCTGATCTTTCTTTGGGATTTGAGACTTCTAAATTTATTTTTATTCTTTTTTTGTTTTGTTTTGTTTTTTGTTTTTGGGTCACACCCGGCAGTGCTCAGGGGTTACTCCTGGCTCCATGCTCAGAAATTGCTCCTGGCAGACACGGGGGACCATATGGGGCACCAGGATTTGAACCAATGACCTTTTGTATGAAAGGCAAACGCCTTACCTCCATGCTATCTCCCAGGCCCCTTATTTTTATTCTTAAGTGATGCTCAATAGACCTTCATATGGTAAAGTCTAAGCAACAAAAGTCAAATTAAGATCAGTAACAGAAACTAAAGAAACCAAAAGCTCTGAAGCTGATATTTCTTGCCTAGAGTAGAAAAATGTCAAATGTGCATTTCTGGGTCTCATGTACTCTAGAAACATAAACATAATTAGAGAAGACTTCAAATGTAAGAGTGAGAAAATACTGTTTTGCTAGATGTCTCTTGTATTTAAGATATTGAAAGTTGTTCTGCATTTATATTGCTTGCTACTTTCTATCAATGTCCATAAAATTTGTTGGAAATATGCGAAAATTCCCATGCATGAGTTGAAATGCCCATGTTTTTATCTACCAAAAATTTAATCACAAATCAAGATCTGAAAGAAATATCATACCGCCATCATAGTATAGTTTTTCTCAATGAACTATCTATCAATGTTTCGTTTTTGATGCCTGTATTAGACATCAATATACATAATAGAGAATGAAATAATCTTGATCTCACCTTAGTTGGTCATCATTATATGCAATCAACACCTAAAATGCAATAAAAATTCTGCACAGTTTTCCACACTTAACACAGAATCTTTCATAGTACTTCCATTCAAAATATGTCCAGTTAGCAATTAATTAAAATTTTCCAGGGAGGAAGGAAACAGACATATAAATAACAAAGAGAATTTAGTGTTTTCCCAGAGATTGTGGTGAGTAAGTGAAATGGCATTACCTTGTACTCCTACAGCTCCAAACACCTCATGGCATTCCTGTCCTCTACAGTCATCTCTTGCAACACCATTGTATGTCCCTGTCATTTGTAACATCAAAATAAAATGTCCCAAAAGTTTTAATGATACATCAATAAAACAAAACAGGAACCATTATATGTATTACTGGTGCCTGTTGCTAGAAAAGAGGCCTATAAAAATTCTAAGAAATGTTTCATGTTAAAAATTTTATAGGGTACATGCCTGACCCTAGCCTCTCCTTGCTGTACAAAGTGACCTTAAGAGCCACTCCCAAAGGGGAGGGCTTGGTTGTGTTCAAGTCATAGATTGTGATTCAGGGTGCAGTAAGGCAGGAGGCAGCATTTGGGGATTAGGATCTAATTAGGTCCTTATACATTCACACATATTAGGCATGTGCTCTACTTCTTGAGTTGCATCTCCAGCCCATCACTGTTTCATTTTTAATTAGCTCTTCTTCACCTCTTTATAAAGCCAACATTATTCCTTCTAGCCTCTGGAACACGTTACTTGTGTTCTCTTTCTGAGAATAAAGCTTTCTCATTTTGATTAAAAATATGTCATTTCAGGGCCGGAGAGGTGGCGCTAGAGGTAAGGTGTCTGCCTTGCAAGTGCTAGCCTAGGAAGGACTGTGGTTCGATCCTCCGGGGTCCCATATGGTCCTCCCAAGCCAGGGGCAATTTCTGAGCGCTTAGCCAGGTGTAACCCCTGAGCATCAAACTGGTGTAGCCCCCAAAATAAAAAAAAAAAATGTCATTTCAATTAGCAGTGTCAATACGGATTTAGGAAATGGAGTCCAGATCAATAAATACATGCCTCAACAAAGCATAGTCCTGTGAACACACCTGAAAACTTTACAGAACTTCTTTTTCTTATTAATTTTTGTTTTTAATTATGCTAAGATGCATAAAGATGCAAAGAAAGAGGACAAGGTAAAGTTACAGTGGAAGGACAATCACCTATAAACAGAATTCTCAGAAGTCCCATTGCTGATATCTTAACTTTGAACTTTCAGTCAAAGAACATTAAGAAAAATTAAACAGGGGCCCGGGAGATAGCATGGAGGTAAGGCGTTTGCCTTTCATGCAAAAGGTCATTGGTTAGAATCCCGGTGCCCCATATGGTCCCCCGTGCCTGCCAGGAGCAATTTCTGAGCATGGAGCCAGGAGTAACCCCTGAGCACTGCCGGGTGTGACCCAAAAACCAAAAAAAAGAAAAAGAAAAATTAAACAGAGCCCATGTACAATTTACTTTGTCCCTCAAAACCCCAGATATTTCTTAGCAGCACACAGAACAGTCTAAAGACATAAGACTTATGTAACTCCTTAAACATTGAAGGCAAAGTACTTTTTTACATTTCTGTGCACATGCCTATTAGTTTAAGTTAACCTCAAAAGTTTAAGTGAGTTATTTTTCTTAAGGATTAGAGTCAAAGGAAAACTCTCTTCCCCAAAATATGAGTCAACTAATATTCTAAAACACATTCAGAATTTAAAATAAAAGTAAATGTACAAACAAAACTCAAGGTCTAACTCTCTCAAGCCCCAGTGACTCACCAAAGGCTTAGAACGGCTTTGGGGTTTAAACCCATTTTTGCAGCTAGATCCTGAATCTCTTTCTACATCAACTTAAAACCTGTCTTCCGGGGCCTGGGAGATAGCATGGAGGTAAGGCGTTTGCCTTTCATGCAAAAGGTCATCGGTTCAAATCCCGGTGCCCCATATGGTCCCCCGTGCCTGCCAGGAGCAATTTCTGAGCATGGAGCCAGGGGTAACCCAGAGCATTGCCGGGTGTGACCCAAAAACCAAAAAAAAAAAAAAAAAAAACTGTCTTCCAACCACCATTCCCCAGCCTGAGGCCCTCTGTAATCTCTGTAACCTCCCTGCAAAACTGACCCTCTAATTCTTTTCACTTCTAGGTTCTGTACCTACTTCATGTTTGCCTCATCGAGAACTGGAGCCCAGTGACCAACACATATAATGCTAGCTAATTTGCATTGTGGTGCTTACCTCCCTAGGAACTTCATTTCTATTTAGGCTGTTTCTTTTGATCTAGTCATTTTTTACTCATCTGTAAAGGTAAAAATTGCCTGAACTGGGCCAAAGAGATAGCACAGCGCTGGAGCATTTGCCTTGCATGCTGCAGAACATTGAGGATTCCCAGCATTCCATATGGTTCCCCCCAGCCTGCCAGGGTTGATTTCTGAGTGCAGAGCCAGGAGTAACCCTTGAGTACCCACTGGGTGTGGTCCAACAACTAATCAATCAATCAATCAATGAAGTTTTTTTTTTTTTTTTTGGTTTTTGGGCCACACCCAGTGACGCTCAGGGGTTACTCCTAGCTATGCACTCAGAAGTCGCCCCTGGCCTGGAGGACCATATGGGGCACAGGGATCGAACCGAGGTCTGTCCAAGGCTAGCGCGGTAAGGCAGGCACCTTACCTCCAGCACCACCACCCGGCCCCCAATCAATGAAGTTTTAAAAACAATTGTCTGAACTGCCATCTATGTTACCTCACCTTTTAGATATCAATGTATCCTCCCTGTGAAACTGAAATCACTGGTAAAGTATATATATATTTATATTTATATTTATATATAAATATATATAATATATAATATAATATATTTTATAAATATATATTTATAATATAAATATTTATATATAAATATATTTATAATATAAATATAATATATTATAAATATAATATGTAATATAAATACATATATTATATATTTATAAATATATAATATATAATAAATTATATGTAATATATAATAATTATATATATGTATAATCAGGTCCCTCCCAGGTCGGCTTCATGCAAGGCAAACACTGTACTGCTGTGCTATCTCTCCAGAACTCTCTGTAACTTTTAAACTGTCAGAAAAAAGAACCATCAAAACAAACTTGCTACTATATTATTATTATTTTAGTGCTTATTCTCATAAAATTACACACTAAGACCTACAAAGAATAAAGAGCATAAGAATAGTAACAAGGACAGAAGTAAATGCTTGGCGGTATTAACTGGCCCTAAATTTGAGAGTAAGTGAAAAATATCTACAGTTTTGCCTTCAAAGCATTCTTTTCCTTCTCCTGTATCTATAAGCTTCATTGACTTTCCCCCAATAAAGACAGGGTCTTTCTCTTGTCCAACAAGAGTCATGAAATTTGCCCAGACTCACACATAAGTTCACTTTGTTGAGAAAAATGATACAGGCTCGAACAGAGCACTGTATTATTTAGTTAACTGGATTAATTAATTTCTCTGATAGTGCATGTGAACAATAATAAAAGAATTGAGAGCACCAGATGATATAATTGCTGGTCAAAGAAGGAACTTCTATATAGAACACATAACTTTAATAAGCTGGCAGGATGCAAATAGGTGCTCTCTATTTGAAAATTTTTGTTGCAAGCCAACCCCTGAAGAGGTTGACTGATAGAGGGATGGAGAATGAGGTCTTCCCCCTCCAGCTCAGAGCACGCATCTGCCACCTTGCTCAACCCGCCGTTCTGAGGTGAATGCAGTGGGAAGAAAGCCAGCCAGGCTTCCGAAGAAAACAGCTCTTTATTCCGTGAAGAGGCCAAAGCCACAAGGCCTAGGAATAGGCCAGGAAGAGAAAAGACCCCCGCCTTCTACAGATACTTGCTTTTATTCCCCAGAATCAGGTACCACCCAATGGTGGAAGCAGAATCAGGTACCACCCTAGGGTGGGGGCAGAATGCCAGGTCACACCCTAGGGTAGGGTACAATCACAGATCAGGGTAGGGTCAGTAACATAATAGTCCCAAGAAATATTTACATACACAACAAATTTTCTTTATCCCTTTTTTCTTAAAGTTACAAAGGGCCTTTTCCACACGCAAGACAAGTGCTCTGTTTCTGACTCACATTCATGTCCAAAAATGTATTTAAAAACTAAAAGGAGGGGGCCCGGGAGATAGTATGGAGGTAAGGTATTTGCCTTTCATGCAAAAGGTCATAGGTTCGAATCCCAGTGCCCCATATGGTCCCCCGTGCCTGCCAGGAGCAATTTCTGAGCACGGAGCCTTGAGCACTGCCGGGTGTGACCCAAAAAAAAAAAAAAACAAAACAAACAAAAAAAAAAACTAAAAGGAAATATACTGCAATACGACACCTGGCATTAATCCAAAAATTACATAAACAGTAACTTGGAAGAATATTTTCCCCCCTATGTTCAATGAAGCATTATTTATAGGAGTCAAAATAAGTAATCAAACCGACAGATGACTAAATAAAACTTATGCTCAATGGAAAAATATTTTGTCATTAAATTAAAATGATTAAATTGTGCTTTATGCCACAATTAAATGGGATAGGATTTCACTAAGTGAGTCAAGAAGTGAAATACATTACTAAAAGTTATTCACCTTGGACAAAATAAAAAAATACTAAACAAGCAAATTGACTATACAACAAAATTAGCTTTGATGTCCTATATGATATTGGTGAATATGGTACTTACGAAAGAAAGAAAATGAGGGTGTGTGAAGGAAATCGAGTGCGATGATGTAATGAAATTAATGCTGGAAGTGGGTGCAGTAAGACTTAAGCAACTGGAAAGGAATATTCCTGAATTTTAAAAGATTTACATAGAAAATCAGTGGTAATTTAATAAATTCTATTTTATTTTATTATTATTTTAATCATAGTGGTTTACATATCGTTCACAGTAATGTTCCAGGTACATGTAAACATCGAATCAGAGGAATTCCCATCACCGAGTTGTCCTCCCTCCACCTCCATTTCCCCCCTGCCTCCTCTATCCTCCATCCTCTCCCCAAGGGCTTCTAGACTGAGTGTCTAGTTTATTACTTAGTGATCTTATAGCTGTTTGGTCTTGGTGCCTCCATAATAAATTTTATTTTAAATATAAAAATATAGATATAGTAAGTCAGAAATGTCTGGGTACCACAGTCAAATTAAAAGTTTATACTTTTATAATTTTTTGCAAATAAAGAAAAATATTCACCCTAAATATTAGGAAACTTCCCATCCTTTAAAAAATACATTTTTATTAGAGTACAAGGATTTACAATACTTATTTTTCTGGAGGCACAGCCAATGGCACTCAGGAGTTTCTCCTGGCTCTGCACTCAGAAATTGCTCCTGGCAGACTCTGGGAACATATTGGATGCCAGGGGTAGAACTCAGGTCTGTCTCTACAAAACTATTAACCACAAGTTGTCTATATACATCATTTATTAATTTATTATTTGTTATTCTCATTTTGTTTCTATATTATCCCACATATGAAAGAAATCACTGTTTAGGTAATGACACCTAAGCATATATAGAGAAGTGTTAATCTTTTGAAAACCACTACAAAGTAGATCCTGAAATTCTACGAAAGTGCAAATCCTAAGAGGTCATAAAATTGTAAATACTTTAATAAATTAATTTTCCCCAAATCTAAGTCAGTGCTAAAACATTTTGTAGTTTACATGAGAAAGGTAAGTCCTTTCACTTTAAAGTCTTCACTTTAAAAGTGAAGAGAATTAAAGGGGGTAAATGTGAATAGAGCTATAAAGTACTTTGTTTCATATTAAGATAAGGAATATTGGCTATATAGTAGAATATATTAAGTTCTACTTAAGTGCTTGTATTAATAAAAGATTGCAATAGAAATCTCTATGGTTGTGAAAATAAATCCCTGATCAGACAGAGAACATTTGGTGTAAGTGACATTAGTTCATAACTGAAAATGTAAAAAATCCCTTAGCAAGACATTTTTCTTAATCTAGTTACCATAAACACCATGAGTGCAATACTCAATGCAGTGCAATACTCAATGCTAGGTACTAAGAAGTTTGTCCTATCTTTAAAGTTTCTTTAATGCTTCTTGAAAAACTGGTTGCAAAGCTATGAATTCACTAAATGTATGTATGTCTATGAAGCTCTATATCATTCCTTCAGATCTAAATGATAATCTATTGGATGGGATATTCTTGATGATATGTTCATTTTATTGATTTTTATATATATTCTACCTGGTATATAAGACCAATATAGGGTGATTAATGATTATGTATACAATCACTAATCTCACAGCCACAGTAGAATTTTCTAACTGCACTAGTGGATAGGTTTAAACTTAGTGAATTATTTTATTTTCGGACTCTTTCCTCATTAGTCACACAGGATTCTCATAAACATAATTCATTTAATGTTTACAATAACCCTGTGAATGAGTATGTTTATACTCATGATAAATGATAAAAGATTAATATATTCATTACATAATAAACAATTAATAGGCACCATATTTCTGCCATATGTATCTATAGATGGATAGATATGACACCAAACATTATAATTTTCCTATTTGGCTCAAAAGTTTTTACAGAATTCTAAATAAATATTGATCACTACTTAGGACCCTTAGGTAAGAAAGAACATATGTTTTTCTAAGACATCTACTGATTAGAAACTTCCTAGTGTAACTTCTTGGATCACATTTATGTCTGGTACACCAAGAAAAACAATTCCTTTGCTTTGAGCAGAATCTCCAAGCATATCTGGTAGGCCTCCTTCCCATTATTAGGATTCTGTGTCAATAATAAAGAATATAAATGATATATATGAAATATATAATAAGTATATACATGTATATGTTTATGTAAATAATGAGAGTAAAATTTGAGTTTTTATTACAAGGAGAACTTGTTTCCTCTTTTTCCTTTTCTATTGTCCCTCTATTTTCTATAGAAGAAAATGAATGCTAGCTGAGCATGTTGTGCTAAATTATTTCATAATAGTGTATGTTATATGTTTTAAAATTATACAATGACCTATGCTGATTGTTCCTAGTGAACTTGGAAAAAATGTTGGACCTGATTTCCTCCTGCCTTTTTTGAAAAGTAACAATTAAATATAAAATATAACAATTTTCTTATTCAAACCACAATCTTCAATATAGTCTAAGTAATAAATTATTTTCATGACTTCCAGTTCTCTACCCTAATGTGAAAACAAAAATCATAGATATCATATGTTAATAGACTTTAGTTTATGTATATACAATTTGATATTTTTGTAATAGAGATTGTGTTATATATGAGATAAAAATTCTATGATTGAAAGGAAATAGATATATTTGTGGCTATAATAGGGAGATTGCTCTATAAAGACCAAACAATTCCTTTAGGGATAAGGGAAGAAATTATTCTGAAAGTTAATCTTTTATTGTAAAGCTATGGTTTCTTAGCCTATTGATTCTCAAATTGAAATATGAATGAGAGTTGACTATGTAATTATGTGACCACATAATAGGTCTCAAAGTTCTCAATGGAACCATAGCTCTTGGTTCATCAAGAGAACTAGGCTTCTTATATTTTTATGGAAAATTCTTGATGGAAGAAACCTTGGTGTATTGTCCCTTATGGAAAAATTGGAAATTTTATTTGTGGCTCTCTTGGTTACTGGCTGTTTATCATGTAAGGTCTAGTGAAATAACATTGAGAAAATGAAGTAAGCATCTTATCTTGAAAGGAAGTAGTCAAGAAATAATAATTTTCCTTATTTAGAAGGAGATTTTGAAACTTAGAAATTTCTGAGATGAAAAAATAATTCTCTCATCTAAAATGAGTTCAAAAATTATTCAATGGGTTCCAAATAGAGCTTTTAGGGGTCATATAATATTTTAGGTGTGCTCTAGATGTGATCAATATTTGGCAAATAGCTTAGTCCTTTTAGCTCATAATTTTATCTCTCACTTATGAACCTTTTCAGTTATGCTTCCCGCATTCTTATATTTCTTGGTGCCCACATCTATACGCACTTTTTGTAGAAGAACTTTCTGAAATTACTCACTCTTGGAGTCTGGGACTGTGATATCCAATCTCAAGAGAGAAAAGAATTATTTCTGATGAACAACCAAAATGACACCACTAGCAGAAGCTCATGATATGAAATGAAATGTTTTGGGAGACTACTATATTTGTGGAATTGGGGGAGGAGAGGAAACTTGCTGTGTGGAGGCAGCAGGGGCACAAAGTCAAAACCATGAAATAAAGCATGTACTGTGAAGATGTTATAAACAGTAGAAAGATTGAGTGAGTTAACATATGTTTCAAAGGAATGAAGCTTGCTTAAAAGCAGAGGTTTTGGGAAAGATATCAAAACAAGAAATGGCATATGAAGTTAGGTATCAAATGTTCTGTCTACCAGGGAATCATGATAACAATAAATGTTTAGACACTTTTTCTAAAAATGGGTTTACACGACTTGTGAACAGGGCCAAAGTGCTCAACTGTGTCCCTGAGAATGAAGATTGGGTATAAATTTCTCGTGCCAGAAATCTGCTTAGGTGTGACCTAAAGTTGAATTCTCAGGAACAACATTAAGTGTCCCAGGAATGAGAGGAAAAATGGTGAATATGATGGTGGGGATGGGTATGTCCAGAGAAATCTTGTAAATGGAGTCCTAAATTTTTCTGTGGTTTGTAATTAATAATTTATATGTGATTAATAGTGTCCTAATTTGCTATTCACATTTTAATTCTACACTGTTTTTTTTTTCTGAACACTTATTTCAGATGTTTATGGAAAAACCAGAGTTAGGGTAAGTTTATTTCCTCCTATACAACTTACATTGGAAACAATGTAAGCTTCATAGTATTCTATTGGTTTAGCAACTGAAATTATATTAAATTGTTAACATTTAGTCAATGTTGATCTTTTTAATTTTAAATTTTAAAGACAGTTCAAGTTGATATGCCCTAGGAAAACCTTATCTAATCCATTTCCTTTTTGCTCATTTATCTTCCTATGTACATTGCAGTGACTCTCCTAAATTTCGTATATTAATATTTTACTCTTGTTAAAACAACAACAACAACCTCTTGCCTGCCCCAAAGTTCTTCATACTTCTAGCCAATATTCTTAACATAGTCAGACAACGGTGCCTTTGTATATTGTCTGATACAGGTAAACTATAGTCAAAAACTTGTTTTGAAAATAGTTTTATTAAATCACAATGTGTTCACCTGTACTCCCTGGAGTTTTTTAGGATGCAATGACAAAATTGCTCATAAACCATTTGGTTTTAAAAAATAATTAAACATTTCTCCTTGGTAATATAGTTTGTCAATTCCTGCACTAATCCTCTCCATCTAAGTGAAATTTATCTCTCCTTAAGACAATGACTCCATATACCTTCAGTATGTACACTTTTGCAAGCCTTCAATATCCTTCCATAACCAACATCTTGCTTCCTAAAAGAACACCTCATCCCTCACCTTAAGTTCTTGTTGATTTAAAATGAACCAAAGTTAACTTAAAGTTCTGGAGACTCCACATTATCCCAATTTTGTTATTTTCTATCTTGTTCTCTCTAGTTCTTTCTTTAATCAGATCCAATTTTAGAAATAATTTTTATCTTTTAAGAATCTGCTAAATTGGTTATATAGAGTATATATGAGTTAAGTAACCTACCCTTGCATGTGGTACATCCCCATTTGAACCCCAGCATTGACAGGGAAATTTCTTTTTCTTTTTTTTTCTTTTTTTTTTTTTTTTTTTTTTTTTTTTTTTTTTTTTTTTTTT
>PVKC010007227.1:0-29829 GCA_004027635.1 Crocidura indochinensis
CACACACACACACACACACACACACACACACACACACACACACACACACAAAGATGTCCGTAGTCTTGATCAAATAGTCTTACAAGAGTAATAATTGGAGTACTTCCTTCCCACAGAAGGTTAATTAGGTTAAAAATTACTTAGAAGTAAAGGAATTTTATCCATGGTAACTATAGATTAACAAAGAAGATACCAGTTAATCTGGTCTAAATTTGGGTGTATTTTATTTAGAATGATAATTTTACATTCATTATGGCATTTACAAATTTAGATTATTTGTGTCTATATAGAATAGATAAAAGGACAGAAGAGAAAATAGAACAATACTGCTAGGTAGAAAATCAGTAAACAATGAAGAAATCCTTAAATAATAGTAAGGAAGAAGTGCTTCCCTAGTACATGGGAGAAAGAAACAAATTAGTGAACAAGGAAAATTAATAAAAAATAAAAATTCATAATATCAAATTACAAAATCAAAGGAAATTAGTACTGAAATAGTCATAGAAATATACTATAGTTTGAAATAATTTAAATAAAAAATAATAAAAAAACATAAAATAGACTAACTTTTAAGCCCAAACAAAAAGAAATAAATTGAATAAAATATATAGGATAGAAATAAGTCTGTAACCATAGAAACAGACATAAGTTGTACATGGGTAAATCAGAAAGAAGAGATCTAGTGATAATTAGTGTATTGTAACTGTTTTCAAATACATTTAGGATACAACTCAGAAAATAATTTGGCTTAAAATTATAAGAAATGCATTGTAAAACTAGAAAAATTAGCAAGAAATAAAACTTATGAGGAATAGAAGTCTAATTAATATAAGAGAATGGTAAGAGAATTAGATTTTAAAAGACATATACATGATTTCTTAATCATAAAAATAGAATAAAATAATTATGAAAATTTGAGATTTTTCCAATTTATTTATGACAGCTTGGTGTTCAGGATAGGTAACATCCAGTCCTTTTCTTTCAGGCTCTTTACATCTAAAGAAATAATACAGGGGCCGGAGCAATGATGCAGCGGTGGGGTGTTTTCCTTGCATGGGATGGACCTAGGTTCCATCTCTCGATGTCCCATATGGTCTCCCAAGCCAGAAATGATTTCTGAGCACATAGACAGGAGTAAACCCTGAGCATCACCAGGTCTGACCCAACAACAACAAAAAAAGAAAGAAAGAGAAAGGAAAGAAGAAAGAAAGAAATAAAGAAAGAAAGGAAGAAAGGAAGGAAGGAAGAAGGAAGGAAGGAAAAGGAAGGAAGGAAGCAAGAAGAGAAAGAAAGGTAGAAAGAAAGAAGAAAAGAAAGAAGAAAGAAGAGAAAGATAGAAAGAAGAAAAAAGAAAGAAAGAAAGAAAGAAAGAAAGAAAGAAAGAAAGAAAGAAAGAAAGAAAGAAAGGAAGAAAGAAAGAAAGAAAGAAAGAAAGAAAGAAAGAAAGAAAGAAAGAAAGAAAGAAAAAGAATTTTGAAGTTACGTTAAGATTTTATTACTGATAGAATCTTGGTTTCAAAGAACAGTCTCATATATGTGTTCTAAGAAAAGTTGAAGACATTATTGTAATATGTCCTGAGATGAGGACCAGAAAGACAGGCACAGGATATGAAGCTCACTTCAAGGAGTGGTGAGTGCAATGAAACACTAATAAAAACCATGGCAATGTTAGTGAGTGAGGGAAGTAGAATGCCTATCTCGAATAGAGGCAGTGCGTGTGGGAGGAGGAGGATGGGGATAATTGGTGGTGGGAATGTTGCACTGGTAAAGTGGACTGTTCTTTTTGTGACTGAAACCCAACTACAGTCATGTTTGTAATCACGGTGTTTAAGTAAAGATATTTAAAATAAAAAATAAATAAAAAAGGATCTTGGTTTCAAGGAAGAGTTTGGATCAGTGGCCATTTATTTCCAATAACGTAAGTGCTGAATCAAGCATAACGTCTTATGGGAATGTAATGGGACTAGTTTTACACAGGAAAGGGTCACTTCTGAAGAAGCAACAACAAACATGTTTGCAATCATGTTGCTTAAATAAAGATATTATTAGAAAAAGAGAGAAGAAACAATTCTAGATTGGGTCAAGTTTGTAGCTCAGCAATTGAGCATTTTGCATATGTGGAACTTTGGGTTTATTTCTGACACTTTAAATCCAAAAAATTTTCAGCTAATTTCCAAGAAGAAATCTGTTCCGTTAGAGACAAAACAATAGATTCTTATATCTATCAAACTAGTCCCAATGGATACAAGGTAGAACCTAGTAAAATATACCCAGGGATTTTAAATTTCAGAGAAACTCTGGTGTCTTGCTTATTCTAGAATTCCCAATTGTACCCTTATGACATACATTCACACACACATACATACAAACACATGCACAGTAGCAGAATAACCATGAAGACAGAGTGAAATCCAAATAATTCTTAGGGAAAAACATTTCAAAAGACAGTTTTCCCCTTTAAGATTTTTTATAGGCAGTGAATGTTTATTTTTATTCCTGAAGAGAAGTGAATTTTTGCTCTATATAATAGAATATACTGTATTTTGTGTTTATTTTTGTAATTCCCTAAAACCTAATTTTTTTCAAGTTTTGTTTGTCATCAAGATTTGATATGTTCATTTTGTGAAAGGCTATTTACAGATTTAAAGAAAAAAATAAACTTTACAAAGGGGACAGACCAGAATACTGTGGGGAGAATGATTTCTTCAAACAAGGCTGATTTGGGTTATCTATCCAGAATCCCTGAGCCACAAGGAATAATCTTTGATCACAGAACTGGGTCAAGGCTGGACATCACTTGGGTGACCCCCTCAAAAAATATGTTAAAAACAAGCAGCAATTATAACCTGTGTGGAATCACTGGGAACAAAGATAGGCTAAGTCTGATAAAAGAAACTTGATAAGTCAATTTTTGGAAGTGTACAGTTTGACACGCCAGTGGCAGTACGGGATCAATTACTGACCATGTCTTTTGTAATAATTGGTTTGTGTCTTTAATTTTAGATAATCTAGTGATTGTATAGTAGTGTTGTAGTTTTAGCCTTAATTTTCTTTTTTTTTAGGGGGGGCACACTCGGTGACGCTCAGGGGTTACTACTGGCTATGCGCTCAGAAATCGCTTCTGACTTGGGGGACCATATGGAACGCCGGGGGATTGAACCGCAGTCCGTCCAAGACTAGTACAGGCAAGGCAGATGCCTTACGGCTTGTACCACTGCACCAGGACCCAGTGAATTTTCTTTATGATTCAGTGTCAAGCTTTTTAAAATTATTTATTATCTAGAGCATATTTTCTTAGGTAAAATATCTGTTCCATACCTTGTCCATTTCTGCTGTAATTTTTTCATTTTTCTGTTGTGAGCTTATAGGGATTTTTAGTTTTTGTTGACCATGTGTTTTCAATTTCAAGAAGTACAGTTTGTATTTGTCATACCTAAATTTCACTAATTTATTTTTCTGTTTTTCTGTAATATCCTGGTTATGATATCTCCTTTTCTGCTGGGAAAATATTAAACATATTCCCCTTCATTTCTTTACATCAAAACTCTCAGAGAATCTGTTCATTTCAAAAAATATGCTTCTCTTCACTTTTACAGACTATATTTTATTTATCTGCTTTAAGATTATTTTTTTGTTATTCAGAGTATTTTAAACCAGATAAAGTTTGGTTGTATAATATATCTATTTGGGAAAATTTTTGGTTTTGTCCACACCTTTCATTGTTCAGTGCTTATTTCTGATTTTGTACTCAGGGATCATTCTTGGTGGGACTAGGGTGTGTTAGAGACTAAATTCAAGTAGCCATGGGCAAAGCAAGTAGCTTACTTTCTGTATTATCTCCCTGGCCTTATTTGAAACTTTTATAGATTTTATAAATATATAGGTCAGATTCCTATCTTTGTATTAATTGCAGAACTATTTTTCTAATATGATTATAGCAGCTAATATAATATTTTTGCTTTCTAATTCTAACATTTGGATCAGCCTTTAGTTGATTTTATTTAGTTATTTTCCCTTTTGGGAAATAATTTTGAGTATCAATTATGTTTTTCTGTTTCTTCTGTTGCCATGTTTTTATTTTGCAAATCTCTGTTAATCTTAATTCTTTAAATTACTATTATTAATTACTACATTTCATTATTATTTTTGCTCATTTTTTCATGAAAATGTCTCATTGAATCATTCTTTTTTTTTGTTTTTGTTTTTGGGCCACACCCGGCGATGCTCAGGGGTTACTCCTGGCCAATCGCTCAGAAGTCGCTCCTGGCAGGCACGGGGGAACATATGGGGAACCGGGGGATCGAACCGCTGTCCGTCCTAGGTTAGCGCAGGCACCTTATCTCCAGCGCCACCGCCCGGCCCCTCATTGAATCATTCTTAAATTGGCTGGAGTGATATTACAGTGGTTAGGATCTAATCTTGCTGTGACCAGAATCAATTCCCTGTACCTCATATGTTTTCTAACCCCCAACAAAGTTTACCTTACCACTAAATTGCGATTAGATTAGTATACAATTTTATTTTATTTTGTCCTATCAAAGCCCCTCAATACCAATGTTCTATTATTATCATTGTTTTAAGTATACATATGTGTGTGTCTATATACATATACATATACATATATATATACATATATATATAAATTTTGTCTCGAAATATTAGAAATGAGGCTGGTGAGACAGCACAGAGTTAGGGAATTTGCTTTGCTCGCCACAGATTAAGGACAAATGGTAGTTCAAATCCCAGCATTCCATATGGTCCCCTGTACCTGCCAGGAGCGATTTCTAAGCACAGAGCCAGGAGCAATCCCTAATAGCCACCAGGTGTGACCCATAAACCAAAAATAAGTTAGAAATACTATAATAAAACATAGTATATTTTCATATTTTATTTTCAATGAAGTATTTAGATATAGATTTTGTTGTTTTATGGGTGGCCTTACATTCAATTATATTTATTTCCTGTTGCCCCAAATCACTGTAGTGAAATATCAATACTTTTATGAAAAAACATCTTTTAAAGATGACTTTCATAAAATTTCAAAATGAAGCTATAGTTCATACTAACATGTCTTACTCTATGATTCTACTGCACATAACTGGAAATATTTATTTCCAGTTGGATAAAACATGCATCCTGAAATTAAATTATCTTATTAAACCAAATCATTTTAATGGTTATATAGTTCATTGATGTTAATGTACTTTTTTATTATTATTTTAAACAATTTATTTTGTACTTAATAGTGTTAATATATTTGTATCTCTGTGAGCCAGATTTTCTGAACTTGCTTATCTTTCAAATGTAAATGCTGATACCCATGATAAAACAAGGCTTATTTTCTCTTTGCCTAACTATCCTTGTGTTTTAGTAGCTTACATTTCATTTATCTTGTTATGAGATGGATATTGAATCTTGTGATGAGATGTTTTTGTTTAAGAATGAATAAAAGTCTATGGAATGTAAATATACACACATATACAATAGTAAATGTGTGTTTATATGTAATCTATACTTAGAATTACCTTGTGCTTCAATTATATAATTTCTGAGAATGTATCCAAATAAACTGAAGGAAGAATCTTAGAGATACTTTAATGTCCTTGTTTATAATAGCGCTATTTATAATATCAAAAATATAGCAGAACCCAAATGTTTATCATCAGATAAATAAATACATTGGGAATTTTAAGTGCATTTATGACAGTTCCATTAATTTATATATAATGTAATAAAATAAGAATATTTTGGCACAACAAATATTTAAATTTATTATCACATAAACACTTGTTTCATTTTATTGAGAATTAACACTAAAATATTTTATCTGAATATGTTATTTATTTTGATAAAATATTTACTTATATCACTAAGATAATAATTTAAATAATTCTTTTGAACAAAGAACTGACAGATAACAGTTTGAATTTCTCATGAAGATATACTCACTAAACAATAAGCATATCATAAAAATATACTAATTGTTTTAGTACTCCAACATTTTTTTCAGATTTCTTTTAAGTTTTCCAACAGAGATTAGAGTAGCCAGGAGCCACTATGGGTAAAACGCGGCCTGTGTGTGTAGGTCAAGTGGTGCTGAGTACAGGACTAAAATTTTACCTCTGGAGCATTATAAACCCATGAATCAAACTCTGAGGCTTCATGTATGTAAAGCATGCGCTTCAGGCCTTTCAGTTATATCTTCAGCCCTCAAATTTTGATCCTTGAATGTAATATATGAAGTACTTACACAGTCTTTTATGCTATCTCTGAAAAATTAGAAAAATGTTTACTCTTACATTTTTCCTACCTCATTGTCAATCCAAATTAAATTTTTAAAAACTCCAGAAATTGTATCATCTCTATGATTTTTGTTTTTCAGTATTTCTTTGGGCATATTCGGAGAATTTTCTATAGATTCTTTCCATAGAAATAATCATAGAGTTGGAGACATATGCCTGCTGTTCAAGTGGTACTACATGTACCACCTCATAGCATCATTGACTGCATGTAGTACTTGTAACTCCAGCACAGGTGGCACAAGTATTACTAAAAAATGTTATTAATGTTAGCAATACTAAAGTATTACTAAAAATGTTCCATACTTGTTGGGCCGGAGAGATAGCACAGTGGTAAGGCATTTGCCTTAAACTCAGAATGATGGTGGTTCAAATTCTGGCATCCCATATGGTCCCTCTAGCCTGCCAGGAGCGATTTCTGAGCATAGTGCTTGGAGCAACCCCTGAGCGCTGCCAGGTGTGACCAAAAAAAGCAAAAAAATAAAATAAAAAAATTAAAAATGTTCCATAGTCTCCTCTGCTACGAATATTCCTTAAAGAAGTTCCTAGCTAGGTGAAGTTTAAGTTTTATTAAATTGGAAAACTAATTAATTTATTTATCAAAGTTCTGCTTAGCAGTAACTTGAACACTTCTCTCATGCCCTTATATCTACTTCAATCAAACTTAAATGTCTGTATTCTATATGTATTTATCTGAAGTGAAGAGCCAGAAAGATAGTTCAGTAATAAGATACTTATTACTTTGAACTTTGCTAAAGTAGTCACTATTTTAATAATTCTACTTTTCTCTTTAATCAAAATAGTTTGCAATTACCATTAAATTTATTCTAGCAATTGGGAGTCCAGAGAGATAGTTTAACCGAGTACCTGTTTTTATGCTTGTCTCCCAAAAATTTGCCTTAAGCAACCACAAAGCTAATAGAAGAGATAATATTTGTGCAACACTGGGTGAAATCTAAACTAAACAAACTAAATGAAAATATTTGATCATGTAGAGAAAAGGAGGAAGCTATATGAATGTTTTGTTAATTTCTCAAAAGTTATCTATGAGGTGGAAATATGAAACATAGACTAATTGTAGATCAAATGTAGAATTTAAATAACTGCAAAATATTAACAATAAGCCAGATATATTGCAATTAGTTGATTAAAAATAAAACTAAAGAGGTCAAGGGAAATTACATACTTTAAATGCTTGTCTTATACACAGCCTACCTTGGTTCAATCTCTATCACTATTATTTTTTATTTTTTATTGAAATTCTATAATTTACAATGCATTTAACAATGACTTCTCATATAGATACTTCCAACACCACACCCAGTGTATACCGCTCCTCTCCAACACTCATTCTTCTCATCACTTGAGGCTCAATTGTGTGAATATTTTCTCCCTATGTTGCCTTACTATGTACCTTTAATTCCAACATCTGAACTAGTTCATTCTCTATTTTTCCCTTTTCTTCTGACTGACCATTCAGTATGATAGCCACTAGTTCCATCCATGTTGCTGCAAATTACATGATTTTGTTCTTAGAATTTCATAACATTCTATTTTATTTTAATATATTTGGCACTCTTTATGGCCACCAAAACACTAGAAGGAGTAATCTTGGACTGAACACGAAGACTTGAGCATAGCTAGATATAGCCCAAAATCCAGAAAAAAAAATCTTAATTAATCAAAAACTTTGAGGACAAAAAAATTGGCAGGATTCTATTATCAACAAACAAATTTACCTAATTCATGAATATAAAACACATTCAACTTTTGGTGTTTTATTTATTTGGAAATACTTTTTTGTAACAAGTCCTTTCTAGCATCACACTTTTGAATGGGGGTCACACTGGGCAGCACTCAGGAGTTACTCCTGGCTCTATGCTCAGAAATTGCCCCTGGTAGGCACAGGGGACCTCATGGGATGCCTGGATTCAAACCACCGACCTTCTACATGAAAGGCAAACGCCTTACCTCCATGCTATCTCTCCTGCTCCCACCATCACACTTTTAAACCATAAAGGACAAAAATACTTTCAAATATACACAAACTGATCAATTTAATATCAAATTGTGTAGTACTAGAAGGGGCGGATGAGAATTCGATAGTTTCTTATTTAAACACTTTTGGAGTCTTGATGAGTGAGCTTCATAATAGTAATTTTGTATGATATTTTATTTAATTATTTTTCTTGACTACATAATCTCTTAAGCATATATTAATTACTTTAAGAGACTCTTCTGTTGAAATTGACATGTTAATTTTTAATGTGCAAAATGTTTCCCTTAATAATTTGAGCACCATTTATTTACTATACCATATACTTACTATAGGTAGTTCTTTTTTACAATGCTATTAATTTGTTATTTCTTATTAAAACATGTTGGACTAAATAAATATTACTTAATTCAGAATATCTAAGTTGGATGCTATAATCAAAACAAGAAGGGTTAATCTACCAATAATAAAATTTGAGTATCTTTTAAACAGATAAATTTTATTAACTGCCTCAACCATAATTATGTGAAATTATAAAATGATTAGTAAAAATTCACTCATAATTTTTGAATGCAAGATCTATTATGATTTATATACAGGTTTATAACATTCAAAAATATTATAAGTTATGTAATATATATGAATATATAAATATATAAAACAGTTTACACATTTGAATAGTTTCTCTTGTTATTAACATGACTACATTGTTGATGTAATGTACATGAAGCAGAGAATGTGTGGTTTTTTATAAAATAAGCATTACAGTAGCATGTATGCATATCAAATGAAGTCAATTTTCTTGAATGGTATTATAAGCAGTGCTTAACAAGTAAAAGAGGAGCATTTTAACTATGTAACTTGGCAATCTGAAGTGACCAGGACCAGCTGATGGGACACAGGTGGTTGTTTGCTCAGGAGAGTTTCTAGCTATTGTCTTTAACAGGAGGAAAGAGAAAGCATCAGTTTCAGATATTCTGAAGTCTCACAAGTAGGAGAGCCATCATGCATGATAACAGAAATAATGAGAAGCAATTAATAAACTTCATTGACGTAAATGACTTGCCAGATGCATCTGATCCTCAAACTAAAATAAAGGAAACAGAAGCCTATAAATGTGTCACAACAATTTATGACAATTTATGTAAACACCAAGAGAGCCATCCAATTCCCCAGAAATTAATTGCAGAAGCATGTGTTTTTTAGATGAATCTCTATTTCATTATTTGACATGAATTTAATTTTTATTATTATTTAAAAAATAGAAAACTAAAAAAATTATATTATGAAGCAAATTACAAAATGCCAATTTTATAAAGAAGAATAAAAGATAAACTGTATGCAGAAATGAATTCCTGAATAAGATTTTATATCTACAGAGAACTAAAATAAATTAAGAAAAAAAATACATTGTCTTATATTAAATTCTGATAGCCAGTTACTAATTTAGTTAACAAATTGTCTTAATACAGACTATTGGAAGTCATCTACATGAGCGAGGTAATTATATGAGAATAAATTAGTCTCAATTATTATAAAAAATTTGATCCAAATGATTGCTGTAATAACATCAATATTTAATACTAGTCCAAATGTAATGGAATAACATCCTCTAAGGTAAATATTTTCATCAATAAATACTTAAACTTCCAAAATGTTTTCAATATAAAATTATTCAAGATGAAGAAAATTAGGAGACTTAACCATTCTAAAGTTTTTTTTTAATATTTTATTGAAGCAATTGTGACTCTCAAAGTTCTTCATAGTTGTGTTTCAGACATACACTGTTTCAGGGCCACTACTAATGTTGGCCTATCTCTACCATTGTTCTCAGAGTATACCCATATCATCACCCCTATACCCAACCTGCCAGCATAACAAACCATTTTAAGTTTTGTTTGTTAAAATTTAGGTCTCATGATTTTATTGTTTGTAGACTTTGGCTTAGATATTAGTTCTGTCCTTTCTTAAAACCATTAATGTACCTGAGCCCTCGTAGTCCCTGTCCTCGATTCTTTCATATTGTGTTTTTTCTTGTCCACACAATTTCTTTCCTTCTTGCGATACTCTGGGGCCAAGAGGATTCTAAACAACTGTTTAAATCATTGCTTCTCCTTATGCAGTTATTCTAAATAGCACATATGAGTTAAATAATTCTAATTAAGAATAAAATTTGTATTCTTTAATATTTAAAATTAATTCTGTTACAGGTTAGCAGTAAATTGACAATTGAATCATAGATGAATGCTTTCTGTAGTTGGCAGATTTAAAAGTAAAAACAAAAACAATTTCTAAATCAGATGGCTCATTATATTTGCCCAGTGGACTTAAAAATGGAGCAAAAATGTTTCCTCTATTAATTTTGGATCATTCTTGGAAATGATCATGGCTTCCTTCTGGCTCTGCAATGAGGGATCACACCTTGTGGAACTCTAGGGACTGAAAATATGGATTGAAGCTGCAAGGCATGCACCCCTATCCACTCTAGTATCACTCAGACCTCAAAATTATTGTTTACTGAGTTTTGGCATAATCAAAACTTGCCGCCCATTGAATCAAGAAACAAGTTCAGAGAAGTTTAAGGAACTAACAGCAAACAATCCTTTCCTGACAACAGAAAATAATTATCAATTATTAATCATAATGAAAAAACAGAAATGTAAAAAATCAATAGTATAAATTTTAATTTTGAAATATAAAACGGTAACTTAAAATGTAAATTTATAAAATAAAGGAAGAAAGTAATTAGTAAATGATGCTAATTTGGAAGTTTGAAAAGAAACAACAAATTATCTTCTTTAAAGTGTAGACAGGAAGGGTCAGATTCGTGGCTCAAGTGGTAGGGCCACCTACCTAGGACAGATCTTGGTTTGAGCTCCTGGCATCCGTTATGGTCCCCCAAGCCAGGAGTGATTTCTGAGCGTATACCCTGGAGTAACCCCAGAAATAAGAGACCTTTACAAATATGAGTTTCTTTATCTAAAAGATCAGACATCTTTGTAAAGGGTTTTCTCAAGGAGACATTCAACCATGGAGGAAAGCATTCTACAGATGGGAACCAACATTTTGGCTATAAAGGTGCCATTAAATTACCCATCCTGGCCAACACTTTTATCTATGTAGTCCCTAAAATTATGGTTGAGATACAGGCACTGAAACCTTATGTGTCTTCTCCCACTCAAGGAGTTTTATGACCAGAATGCTAAAAACCCATGGTCATCAAAGCAGCATGAGAAACACCAAGGAATGAAAGGGCAAGAGAGCAAATGAAAAGGAAAGCATGGAAACAAAAGATTGTCCAACAAAATACAGTTAATAAATTAAGTCGCAATTAAATTGGGTTCTTCCAGAAACATAGGTGTTTCATGTTTTAGTATGAACAGATCTGATGATTATGCCTGACTGCACTAAACAATCTGCAATGCCAACTTCAGAATCGTGGGTGCGATTAAATATTTAAACTCATTACAAGCCTCCTGGGTGTTTACATGCTCAGAAATATAGTGCCCAGGGAGCTCTGCTTAAGAGGAGTTTCTGCTTTGTTCCATGGCAGCTTATCCCAGTTCAAATAGCTGTTTATTTTGATGTCTCTAGATGGTATTCCAGATGCTCAGAGACAAGGGTCAGGTGATGTGAGTGCAGACTTACCAGCCTCATGGTTACATAATCCTAGAAACCATGATCTCTTATAACAACAAAAGCTTATAATAAAAACTACACATAGTAAGAATTACACATTCGGGGAGCTTAATGACAGTTCCTCCCTATTCAGTTTATCAAGCTCATTAATGTTCAGCGAAAACAAGTTTGCTTAGCAACTTAGATCACTTACACACTGTTGATTAATAGGTATACAAACAAGTGTTAAGCAAAGCTTATTTCAGTGGAACTGGAATAGGTTCTATTAAGCCCTATTCAAAAGAGATTTTAAAAAAATCATTTGATCTTAATGCAGAGAAGTTTTTGTTATAATCCAACAAACATTCAGAATAGATTTGAATACATTTCATAGTGCTTGTATGTGTATATGTGTGTGTGTGTGCATATGTGTGTGAGTGTACTCATGCTGGGGAAAAAGAGTTGGGTCACTTTGATACTCAGGAACTATTCTGTGCTAAGTAATATCCCTTGATGATTCTGGAGGATCATATAAAGTACTAGGAATTGAATTTAGTTGACTGTATTGCAAGGCAAGCAACTTACCACCTGTACTACCTATCAAACCCTCTGCTTATTTATCTAAATAAACAAATAAACAAAAACACTATAGCAAATTTCCAAATGACTGGCAAAATACTGAAAACCTTTTCTATAAGAACTGAGTTGAGACCAGAATTTCTCTTAAGTGGAGTGTCATACAGTCTTAGTAATACTAGTGTAAGTAAAATAAATTGATTCTATTGGAATGGAACAAAAACACTATTGTAAAGATATTACCATCCAAACTGAAAAGTCAAAATACTCTGAACATAAGTGATTAAAACTCATGGTTTCACAGTGTTTTCCTAAGATAAATACATGACACCTTGTTTAAGGCAAAATAAAAAATAAAAATAAATAAAGATAAAATAATAGAATAATTTGATGTGCTATAATTAGGCATCATGAAGTAAAGATGGGAGGTGTGATATTCATTCACAAACAACCTTTTGTCAGCCTAGAACTCTTGACTATACTAAACTAGGCTCCAAATTGTGCAATTAGCCAGAGTAGCCCACAATATCCAAAAATAAAGTCTTAAATTTAACTTTTTTTTTTTTTTGGTTTTTGGGCCACACCCGGTGACGCTCAAGGGTTACTCCTGGCTATTCGCTCAATAGTCGCTCCTGGCAGGCACGGGGGACCATGGGGAACTGGGGGATCAAACCACGGTCCGTCCTAGGTTAGCACAAGGCAAGGCAGGCACCTTACCTCCAGCACCACCGCCCGTCCCCCTAAATTTAACATTTTAAATATTTATTTTTATTTTTTTTTTATTTTTCTGGTTCTAAATCAGACAAATTCTACAGTTAGAGTTTAAATGGCCATAATTTGGTTAAACGGAACTGATAAACATAATTTTGGAAGGAGATTTTCTGGCGTTCTGATGTCAAGATTAATTGAGTTAAACAGTGAGCTGGAACTTTGATACATGGAGATTTATTAGAAAAATTTGCCATCTTGACATAAAAGCTTTGCACAGCTCATGAATTTATCTCACAAACAAGCAGTTGATCTGAACAGTAACAGAATGCAGTTAAGCACCAAGTAGAGGCATAACTCAGATATCCTGCAGACAAAGGCATTGGAGAAACTAGGTTTTTATATAAAGTTAAAAAGTTGAATTAAATAATCCCTTAGATCTCAGAATTCGGGTCTGTAAATGTTCCCTGATTCCTAAACAAACACATTAATCAGGATTTTCAAAGAATGAGTAAATAAAAAAGACCAGCTTCCTCTTTTCCATTTCCATCCTTTTTCCTGTCATAGTCTGGTTTTAGTTTAATTTAATTTAATTTTTTTTGGATGGGGGCACACCTGATGCTCAGGGTTTACTCCTGGTTATGCACTCAGAAATTGCTCCTGTTTGGGGGGGTTCATATAGGATGTAGGGGGATAAAATCGAGGTCATTCTTGTGTCAGCTGCTTACAAGTCAAACACCCTATCACTGGCTATTGCTCCAGCCCCTGATTTTGATTTTAGAAGTGAATTCATCTTAGTAACTTTCCTATCCCTTTGCTTTAACTCTTCTCTTCATAGAGAAAATATGACATTGGTCTATCAAGAAGAGTCTTGAAAAATAATTTACTTACACCAGCAGAAACCTTAGGATCTGGTTTTTAATGAATATAAAAAACTATCAGAAATAAAGCAGGAAAACAAGCCTTCTAGATGCATCTGATATAATACAATGGACTGAGTGCAGTAGCTTTAGTCTGTTCATATGCAACATCCAATAAAAACTAGCAACCAACCAGCTCAATGATATAAGATTCAGACCACCCAATTGTTAGATGTATTTCTAACTGTTATCTGCTGTTGTTCTCAGGATATGTACAATACAAAGTCTAAATTTTCAACATAACTTTTTATCTTTAAATATGAACACCTGATTTTAGCTGAGGGTAATAAAATAACTGCTCAGACTCTGCTTAAGTTATTTTTATAACTTACAAAAATAAAGAACACCTTTCCATTAAAAAAGTAATCAGGGAAGATAGAGTGATTACTTGCTACTTGAACTCAAGTAGAAAAATGACAGAAATGGGTTTTAATATGAAGCTAAATTGCATCTCAGAAATTATTCAATCTCTGAATGAGTTATTGAGGTGTTTAGGATACTTTTTTCCTCAAACTTCTTTCCAAAGAGGGAAATCTTATAAAATTTAGAAGTAAGAAGAGTATCTTTCTAGGACTAAAAAGTGAAAATTAGCGATCCAGGGATCATATCCTTAATGCATCACCTGTCACCTCCTCACTCACTCTATCTGTGATCCACAGTATTGTAGACCTAGCACTATTGGGACAGGGAAACAACATATCAGTGATCTGACAGGAATTGAATTGGGAATATAGAGAACTAATCCTGAGAACATTGGAATGTTGTGGCAGAGGTCACATCAAAATATGTCTTTTCAATAATAATATTTTTGGAGCTAGACATGTAGTTCAGTGACTGAAACCATATTCATAAAATTTAATTCTAGCATTAAATAGGCTGAGAGAGAGAAAAAGAGAGAGAGATTATAGTTTGGTTACAACACAGGGCAAGCACTCTCATTAATTCAGTAGTGACATTCCTGCTATGACTTGACCCATGACCAAAGGAATCTCTTACACCCCTAGAAATCTTATCTTTCTAGTCTATAACGGAAGGCATTTGTCAGAACAAATATTCAATTCAGTTTGTAGTGAATCTGCCCTGTATGTAGTCATGCCAGCTCTGATGTCTGGTACCACTGTCAGGAGTGATCCTTGAGAACAGAGCCAGAAGTACATCCTGAGTACCTGTTTGGTCCAAAAATCAAGTAAAAATAGAAGGTCTACATGAAACACCTATGCAAGGCTCTGAGGGGTCACCAATTCCCCAGAAAAATCACCTGTATATAGCTACTTTCTGTTTATCAGTCATGGCACCTTGGTCAAATAGTGTGTTATATTGAACCACTAATGTGTATTAGTTAATAGTCTGGAAGTACCCTCTGATACGTGCATGGGAAATATGTAAGAGGTTACCCTTCACACAAACCCCGCTGCTAACCATTCAAGTCTTTGACCATCAGCACACTAAGGCTGCTGTGGTCCACAAAGTAATGTGACCTATTCATACAATTGCTGAAGAATTGAAACATCCCTGCTTAGAGCCCCAATCAAAACAGGGGACAGTTGGTGAAGAAAAGCTCCTATTTCAACAATCCCAGTCTAAATACCCCTAAAAAAAAAAAAACTGCCAGGCTCCTCTGAGCAGCACACTGATTGCATCTGTGTCCCCTTGCCTGGATCATAAGTAGGTCCTAGGATCATCTAGGATTGAATGCTCAATCTCCCTGCATCTATGTCTGGAAATCTCTAAACTCCTTATGAGTTCAATTTATTTATTTTCCTCATCTGACCCCAGGAAGAAGGCTTTTGAATCCCTTTAGCAGAAAAGACACTGAGACTTAAAGACATTTAATGACCTGTCTAATAGCCTACCATGGTAAAGCTGTATTTTTAATTCCAGTAACTATCCAAACTTCTCCTTCAAAACTTCAGTCAGTCAATCTTGGAGCTCAACTGTTTTGACTACAGTTCCTGTTTTCATAATCTCACCTTCATCATGGACAAAGACTTATCAAGTGTGAAGCAGATATATGGAAGTACAGGTGCTTTCAGTCAACCCTACTCAACAAGATGATGATTGCTGTACCTTTCTGTGTTCCCAAGGTTCCTGTGCCCTAACTTGCCATTTTCATTTCTTTTATTTTACCATGTACTGACCCCAATAAAACATCCTGCCTGTTCTACACATAATCCAGATACTATCTTAACCTCTTTTCTCTTTGAAGTCTTAGCTTGAATCTTTCCAATACACTGTCTGAAACACTGCCTGTAATTTAGACATATGTTAAACTCAAGATTATGCCTGGCCTCAGATTATAAGCAATAAATATTGTCTTTGGAAATGACTCCTTTATTATATTGAAGAACCATATGATGTTTTTATTCATCTGTAGGTGGATACATACTGATTGCTAACCTTTGATTATTGAGTAGTAGTTTTAGGAACATTAGTTTCTGAGTGTTTCTCATGTACTTTAATGTAAATTACTTTTTTTTTTGGTTTTTGGGTCACACCCGGCAGCGCTCAGGGGTTACTCCTGGCTCTATGCTCAGAAATTGCTCCTGGCAGGCACAGGGGACCATATGGGGCACCGGGATTTGAACCGATGACCTTTTGCATGAAAGGCAAATGCCTTACCTCCATGCTATCTCCCGGGTCCCGTAAATTACTTTTATTTATTTTCTTGCTTGTAAAGTTTTCTACCAGTACAATATTAAATATTACTGGAAATTTCTTTCTTTTTGGGGGGGCACACCCATGGTACTCATGGGTTACTCTTTTTTTGAGGGGGGCACAAGCAGTGACATTCAGATGTTACTTCTCACTAAGCACTCAGAAATCATTCCTGGATTGGAGACCATAGGGGACACACAGGATCAAACCGAGGTCCATCTTGGATCAGCCAAATGCAAGGCAAACACTACACCTCTGTGCTATCGCCCCAGGCCTCAGGGGTTACTCTTAACTCTGGGCTTAGAAATTGCTTCTGACAAGCACAGGGAATCATATGGGATGCCAAGGGTCTAACCTGGGTCCAGGCTGGGTCAGCTGTGTGCAAGACAAACTACCTACCAATGTGCTATTAATCTGGACCAACTGGGAATTTCTTAAACAAGAAGAAAAAGAGCTAGACTGTTTCCACTGAAGATTAGTTTTTCGTTCTCAATAGCAACATCTGGGGACTATATTTAATTCTGCCAATAACGACCTATCTCATCTGCCTTTGGATTCCACCAATCCTTGTGAACATAAAACAGTAATTGTGAGTTAGATCCTCTTTCTTACTGTTCCCCATATGGGGACCTCTTATGCAAGACTTTATTTTGATAAAATTCTGCGTTACAGGGAAGAGAAGCATATTAGATCTACTGCTATGTATTAAATAACAATTGAAAATTATTTTCAACATATTTATTTTAAAATATTGATGATTTGAGATCATAAAGTAATGCATTTATGAATAGGGCACTTGTGTACATATAGGCTTTGTAGATGTTTCAGTTACAGACTTTAAATGGCAACAATGCTGTGTGCTGAAGAGACTCTGTAAGCTGGTATGTCATATACGATTAAGGGAAGGGTTCAATCAGATGAGTTTGAAAATTGGTCAAAACAGAGTTGAACTAAGTGTCAAAGCTTTTGAAGGTCCATTGATTTTTTTTTTATCATCGATGTTGTAAGTACCTGTGAAAGCATTGTGAAGGGCAGGAAGCTGATGTTCTAAAAACAGATGGCAAGGTATTTCGTGGATTTCAGTGTCATCAAGGTAGTAATCATTGGGTCACACCTGCCACATGATCAAAGAAACAGTTGGGTAAGGGTTATAGGGGAAAAGGAATGATCCATCTGCTCCTGTTTGGGTTTTAGCATTTCTTGGAATAAGCAGCTGTTCAAGGTGAAAGGATGTTGGATGCCTCTGAACTGAGAGGGAGAAGAGACCTGCTAAAGCGCATGAGCCTTAGAGACAAGACAATATAGAAATTGGAGAATTTTCTTTCCTATGAAGTTAAAAGAAAACTTCTTTCCAGAAAGCAAGAAAAGGGCAAACATTGAGATGTTACATTGGTCTAGGTTCGTTTGAGGAAAAATTGGCTGGAATGTGCTTCCTGTTTCCTGGCTCCTTGACAAAGTGAAGTCTAGCACATCTGGTGAGGAAGTGAACATGGGCTAGAGTTGAGGGTAGAGAGAGAAAGAGAGAGAGAGAGAGAGAGAGAGAGAGAGAGAGAGAGAGAGAGAGAGAGAATGGAAACAGGCCCAGAAGCAAAGATTCACTAGTCTGATTCATACTAATATTATGGAACATCTATTCTGTTCCTAGTGTGAAATATTTTTAGTGTTTGTGTGATTGGGCAGAACTTACTATATCCTGTGGAATCACTTGTGAGATTTAATTTAGTTAGGATAAGTCCATTGTAGGAATGTGTTTTTGAACAAATATAGAGCTGGGATTCTGAGCAATAGGAAGCAGATTTGTAGGGCCCATTTGTAGTAGAGGTGTTATTTCTTTGTTATGTTGGCTGATTATTGACTGAATATATATTTTATATAGAAAAGGCATGAAGAGAAGAACTTGCCAGATATACAAAGTGGAAGAATCAAATTTTGGAACTGAAATTAGGCAAGGGGCCTAAAATTAGAACTGTAGTACATGAGGATTTGACTTTCAAATGCAGGATGGCACCATGTTATTCCAGAGGGCAGAACTCCAGAATAAGCTCTAGTGTAAGGTTAGCGCCAAACTATTTATGAAAAATAGTGAGACCAAATTATGAACCCCTACAAAAGTGATTGCCTGTCATCTGAAACTTCAGGCTTCTCTAGTCCATTAGCACAACTCTGGTCAAGACATCTAGAAGTACGATTCCATGTTGGCTTTGCATTCTTGCTTTTTGGGGGGACCTTGGGGACAAGTGAAACACAGTAATATAAGGTATCTTGTTTTCTACCTCTCAAGCAGTGTTATTATGCAGTCTGTTTAGTGGGGTCTCCTTGCCCAAAACATGTGCTTTGATCCAGGTGCTGTCTGCTTTCTTGTTATAACCAGGCATTCAGAAAAAATTATAGAAACACTTTGTGCCTCCTAGAAAAGTGTCACCCTGCAGAAATACATATTAATTATTGAGTCCTGGATGGAGGTGGATGATAGTGAGATGTATGGATGATGAGACTTTCTCTGCCAGGGCCATGTGCCTACAACCCCCTCTAGCCACCAGTCATATTGGTTTTATCAGATAAATTATTAGAACTTTCTAAGACATATTATTTATCCAAGTAAACCTGGAAATTATTCTATTTTACCATATTGTGCGCAATATTTTGGTAATGTAATTGAAATTACTTTATAATAATCATTGAAATTCTAGAAAACTCCACATCTTGGAGACAAATCAACAAAAACACTTGTATAAATATTAATATTTTATTATCCCATGGTAACGTGATTTGATATTGATCACACATATTATTGTCAGTTCTTATAGAATAGAAATGGAACCTACCAAAAATTTGAAGTAAAAATTTGAAACTTTAAGAAAATTCCCAAGAACAGTGGCCTAAGAGCAGATGACTTCACTGGTAAGTTCTATCAAAATCTACCAAAAGAATTTCTTTTGGTTTTCCTCAAGCAGCTCCAAAATATTGAGCACACAGGTATTCTTCCAAACATTTTTAATGAAGCAAATATTATAGTAATACCCTCAAACATAAAGAGATACTAATAGAAAAGAACATATCTTAACAATTTCTCTGTTGAGGATCAATGCAAAATTCACAGCAAAATCCCAACTAAGCAAATCCAAAACCTATAAAAAATTTTCACACCATGAACCTGGGGGATTCATCCCAGACATGTGAAGATGCTAAATATTTGCGAATCAACAAAAATAATATACCCACATAAATAGAAGGAAAGATAAAATCAAATAATTGTGTCAATAGAAGCAGAAAATACTTTCAACAAAACCCAATCATCCATGAATGTAAGAACAGCAACTAAACTGAAGTAAAAGTTAATAATCTTCATTTATAATAAGCCCAGAGCTTGCATCATTCTAAAATGTGAAAATCTTTTCCAATTTAAAGTTACTACCATTCCATTTGTTTTCAAGAGAATGAATATAAGTTAGAGGGTAATATCATATAATAGTACCACTAAATATAATATGATTAAATATAATATAAACAGTATTTTAATATAGCACATATACTATATTGTAAAATATAGTATCACACATTATATGAATAACAGCCATAATGAAGACTGAGACTAATGAGAACCACTGTTATTTAAATTGCAAGGTTTTCATATAAATATAATATCTAATAAAACTGAATTCAATTTTAAGTCGGTCATATTCCAGCTTATTTCATATACTGAAGATCTGCACTACATTCTGTCTTCTGTCTATAGTGCTAATTAGCTCATCATTTGCATACAGTCTATGCACTCATTTAATCAACATATCATTTTATTCTAAATAGATTTTATCATATTTATGTCTTGGCAGTAACAATTGTGTTTTCATATTTCAGGACACATTAAAAATGTAGGTAAGAAGGTGTAAAGGTGCTTAATAAGTGAAAGCTTCAAAAATTAATTTTGCCTCAAGCCTTTCTGTCTGAATTCATTCATTATACTTCCCTTGCCTTACCTAGACTATATTGACAGACACTTGTAGAAAACTTGTTTTATAACAATGGTCACACACAGTTCCCATTTTATTTACTCTTCTGAAATATCATCTACTCTCATGAAAAAGTCAAATAAATAAGTGTTTAAATAAGTTCTTAGATAAAAGGGGACTGCAAATTTAGTAACTACTGACTTAAATATCCTGACACTACATCTTCTGGTTCTCAGACAATAGAATAGCTATTGTTGTAAAAGATGCATTCATATGATAGACTACAAAAAATAACTTCTAATAGTTTTACTCTTTAATTCACAGTCTGTTATGTCAAAAAAGGTCTTCACTATGTCTCAACAAATCTGTTTTATAAAATAATCCTTCTACCCATTATTTTCTCCCTTACTATAAATTCCTACCTGAAATTAAAGCTAGTCAATAGATGACAGTATAAAGAAGGCATGTACAGAAAAAAAGACAGATAGGTGATAGATAAATGATAGATAGATTAATGGTAAATAGATAGACATGTGATTGACAGATAGATGATAGAAAAATAGACAGAAAGACAGACAGATAGATAGATAGAGGATTGATAGATAGATAGATAGATAGATAGATAGATAGATAGATAGATAGATAGATAGATAGATAGATCGATAGATCGATAGATGGATAGATAGGATTCAATTGAATACAACTAAAAGGAAGAAATTATACAATTTACTGTAAAATGGATGGGAATGAATGATAAAGAAGTCATAAAAGATGAAGGAAAAATACTGGATATCTCAATTATCTATACTATATATCATAACAAGACACAGGAATACAAGTTTGCCAAAAGAGTGGGAGCATTTAATTTCACTTAAAGCTAAATAACACAATGGAATGATGAGGGGAAAAAATCAAGGTGGAAACTGAGAAGAGACAGAAGAGAGCAGAGCAAGTGTTCCAGGTCTTTGAAGATATTTCTCTTCATATCTTTCCTTATTTTGGGATTGGCTAGAACTGATTTTTTATTATAAACTTTCTTCCATGTTTTATATATATTGGATATTAACCCTTTATCAGTTGATTGTGAGAAATTATTTTCACCCTTTGTGTGGGTATGGAGTGTCATTATTATTCTCTTTACTACTTTCTTTGAGACACCAAAGCTTTTTTAATTAGTTTCTTTTCTTTGAATTTGTTTTGGTTTGCCTGGTCAAATGTGTTGAACTAAAAGATAGATGCCATTATCATCTATGTCATGAAAAATTCTGTTTTACTTTCCCATATATAACAAAGATTTAGGGCTAACATTGAGTTATCTAATCTGTTTTGCTTTTATGCATCATTTTGGAACTCAAGGGTATGAGTTAATTTTTTTTTAGTGTGTAGCTAAACAGTTTTCTCAATGTTATTGTTTTTGGTTTTGGGGTCACACCTGGCAGTGCTCAGGGGTTACTCCTGGCTCCATGCTCAGAAATTGCTCCTGGCAGGCACGGGGGACCATATGGGGCACTGGGATTCGAACCGATGACCTCGTGCATGAAAGGCAAAATGCCTTACCTCCATGCTATCTCCCGGGCCCCTCGATGTTATTGTTGAAGCTTTCCTAATTCAACTTTGTATTTTTCTTCTTTTACCAAAAATTATCAATCCATATGCCTGCGGATATGGCTCTATTTGTTCTTTTTTCAATATTATTCTCTTGATTTGAGGATCTGTCCTTATATACACTGTTATAATTACTACAAATTTGTAGTATAGTATAAGTTAAAAGTATAAAGTATATACTTACCTGGCAGGGGAGACACCATGATCACAAAGGTGGTTTCCCCAGGGTGAGGCTCACCCATTGCATTCCGGGTGTGTTGACCCCTGCGATTTCCCCAAATGTGGGGAAACTCGACTGCATAATTTGTGGTAGTGGGGGACTGCGTTCGCGCTCTCCCCTGGAAAAAAAGTATAAGGTATGTTAGAAAGTATAAATGCATACATAATAAAAGCTATAATAAAGCTACCAGAGATCAGTTATATTCAAGATGCTTCACTTTAATCCTATAGAGTTCTGCATAAGTTTTTCTTAATGTAACCTATGGATTTATCACAGTTCTTTTTTGGTTATCCCCTTGGTGTTAGAAGGTAATTGCAATTCATTTTTTGTATGCGACTGAATATTTTTCCCAGTAACTCTTGCTGAAGAGACTGTTTTTGCCCAACCATACGGTGTTTGCTCCTTTATCAAAAATTAGCTATTATTAATACCTAAAGATCTATATTTGAATTTTATATTCTGTTGCATTGATCTGAGATTCTGTCCTCATTCTAGTGCCACACTTTTAATTACTACATCTTTATAGAGCAATTCCTTATAATAATTATTTATATTTGTTGCTTCATTCTTCTGTGGTACCCATAGAAATAAAACAAGATAGTGGCAGATATCAAATGATGAAAAACCATTGGTCATACATTGATAACTAAGAATATAATGGGAGTGAATGATGACATTGGGTGGTGGTTAGATCAAATAAGGGTGTTCATCATAACTATAAACATGTGGTGAGAGAGAAAGTGCACAGGGATTTAGGTGCTGTCTTGTGTGATACTGATCCTAATTTGATCCCATCACCATTTATGGTCCCTGAGCACAATAAGAATGATTTCTGAGAATAGAGGCATCTGTATCATCTTTTGCTGATAAAGATGCACCAGAAGTAAGCCCTGAGCACTGACGACTGTGAGTTAAAAATAAAACAAGCAGAAAGAATCATCAAGAAAATAAATATTCCCATTTATAATACCTTTTGAAAATGTGTTTACCAAATGGATGTGAAAGGAGGGGATGAACATTGGTGGAGATACTGTTTCTAGTAGTGAGTTTGGAGTTTAAACATGGTGTTCTCTGGAACTCCACAATAAGGTAAATCACAGTGCCTAAGGAAAAGAATCAAAAGTAAAATTAAATTTAAAAAATAACCACAGAGGTGCCAGAGCGGTGGCTTGGGTGCTAGGGCGTTTGCCTTGCACGCACTAACCTAGGACTGACAGTGGTTCGATTCCTGGGCGTTCCATATGCCCCCCAAACCAGGAAAGATTTCTGAGTTCATAGACAGGAGTAACCTCTGAGAGTCACCGTATGTGACCCAAAAAAACAAAATAAAGAAAAAAAAAGAAAAGAAAGGAAAAAAAGAAAAGAAAAGAAAGAAAAAAAGAAAGTGTTTCCCCACATATATAAAAATGTGTACACAAGTGATCCCACAGATATTCACAAAGAAAATTGATTGGAAATTCATTATGATCACAGTGGAGTTTGAACTTACTATTTTCTTTATTCCAGAACTAAATTATATTTAATTTATACAAGAAATAAATTATTTTTTATTTTAATTAATGTCATTATTTAACAATATAAAAATGTAAATTTGGCATTTATGTCAAAAAATTGACATATTTAGATATTAGTTTATTCTCATGTATCCGCCACCAAATTTCTAATATCATAAGAAGTAGGTCTTAATGATCATAAAATAAATACAATATTTTATGCTTATTGAAATTAATTTTAATCTATCAAATTAGGTTGATAGAAATTATTTATTTATCCTTTAAATTTATTTATCCTTTAAATAAGTTATTTATTTATCCTTTAAATTAAAAACCTGTGACAATGCTGCAATAGTTATTATCTTGCTAACTGTGATGAAAATGTAGTCTCCATTAACAGTGATAACCACAAACAAAACAGGAAAATAATAGTTACTTTTTTACACTGTTCTTAATATTGAGACTGTTATTTATAATGATTTGCCAGTTTCTTTATTCAAGTCCACATAGGAACTCTATTCATTTTTGTTCATAAAACCCTATAGCTTTACAGTACACTTTTTCAGAAGAGAACAGTTTTCTTCATTAACCTTGTTGGCAGTCAAAATCTTAGCAATCACAGAAAGACTATTCAATGCATACTAATTGGCAACAAAAATCAATGGGACTTGGCATAACCTCTTCATATAAAGACCATGATTCCCCCATACCATCGTATGCTCCTCTGTTTTGAGTGGGTCCTGCTGTCAATTCCAATTGGTTTTTAAAATCTTTTAGATAGAATAATACATTTGCATTCTAGTATTACCTGGAATAAAAGGTGTGACTTCACTGATGTGCTCTCTAAATCTTCCTTCAGGTTTTATTTTACAAGTACAGAGTCTTGCTGTCCTGTGGTAAGAAAAAGAAGAAATTTCATCAAAGAGCTATAGAAAGTCAGTTCCCAGTTTGATTTTCTGAATGTTTACAGCAAGGAAGAAACCACTTCAAATGTGATCAAATAAGGTGTTGCCAGAAGTTGATCACACATACTTATTAGAGGATATGGCAAAAATAAAGTCTCAAAAGTATTTATGGGCAATCACAGAAGGAAAAAAAATTGAGCCAGACCTCACAAGATCTCCTCACTTCGTTTCAGTCTTATATAGCCTTTTGAAAACTCTGGCTCCGGGTCAGGGTCAGAGCTGACCACGCTCAGATGGTGCTCCTGGCTCTGTGCTTGGAAGTTGCCCCTGGTGGACATGGGGGACCATGAGCCACCAACCTTCTGCAGGAAAGACAGACGCCTTACCTAGTTGCTATCCCTCCTGGCTCCACTTTATTCCTTTAATTACGTCTTTTATTCAATCCTTTTTTTTTTATTTTAAGAATCTCTTTTTTCTTTAGATATATCTGAGCATACATATTTTTAGTTTTTGTCATGGGTCTGTTTTCTTCTCTCTCCACCCCCATACCCACCAGCAACACAATGTAGCACCACTTCTTCCGGCATAGGCATATTAAATATAGGGAAAATTTTACCTGTAAAAACAAGCTCTTATCTACTAGGGATAAGAACTTATACTTTTTTACAATACAGGGGCATCTCCCACCCTGAATATATATCATGGGGAACCAACCTAGACTCCAGGGAATTAGGCACCGACCATCCAGCCTTGACTCCTGGATCTCAGACATAAAAATGACAGAGTTCTCCACAACAGCTCCAGGAACCAAGTCCCTCCAGGGCATTCATAATACTGCTCTGACGCCAACATACACAAGCTCTAAATTGGTAACCTGACAACGAGGAAATGGGGACAACCAGATCTAAGAACAAGTTATCCCTCCTCACTAGCCAACGATAAGACATGTCACCCCTGATCTGTGCAAAAACCAAGATTACTATATACAGATGACTGGTCGTTACAACCAGGACTAAACAGTATGCATCCCGGGACCAACAACAGCAGCAAATAATAGCTCTAACCTAACTCTCGGTCTACAATCTGTTCAACAAACAAGATATCCAATTCCAGAGGTCTGACTGAGACAACCGCAAATGAACGGGTCTTCCAGAAACATAATGAAAGACTCTGTCCCAGGCTCCACCCTAGGAGCAACATAATGACCAAGAACACCAACTACGGAAGATGAAGTAAAAAGACACTGAAGAAGCAGAATTGCTAGAATCACAGAGAAAGCCTTCATCACAAGCTCTATTCCATCACAGGCTGCAGTCACCAAGATCTCTAGACACAGAGGACTGATTTTACCATCCATGATGAAGCAGAAGTCTTCCATACATCACAAAAACACTGAGGAGAGAGTAAAGGATCATGCAAGGAGTCTATAGTTAACCCCATGACAGTATACTGCAGGGATGGAGAAACCCTGTATCTCCTAGGCCAGGGGTCGGCAACCTGCAGCTTGAGAGCCACATGTGGCTCTTTACACTTTTAAATTGACTCTTCTGTGTCCCAGGCAGCCATTCCAGGAGTCCGGACTCTGCTCCTAGCCTCTGTCAATGCGTGCCCTGTGAGCAGCCCAAGCAGCAGCTGACTCTAAGAGTGTAAGATGATACCCAGAATCAACCTTTAACAAAGGTGGTGTTCCCTCAACGTCATCCTTTCTTAAACCTCTTTCTTTGATATGTAAAAGTCCACTGAATGTGTACTTTTGTCTCTCTCTCTCTTGACCTGAAGCCTCCTGGTAGTGGGAATTGGTTTTAATAAAGAAAGAGGTATTCTAGCTTTTGGGGCAAGAGAGGCAGAGAGTACAAGTTAAAAGGCCATCGACTCCATGATTATCCTTTTTTGGCTACCTTGGTTTATTATTTCTTTCCTGCTTCCCTCCTTTTTCAGACCAGGTTGGGTGGGGTTTAGAAATACAGTGCCTGGAGTGATCTTAAGACACAAATTTTATTTTGAACAAGATTTGAACAAGAATCCATGAAGGGATTCTCAACCCAGAGTTTTCTTTTCCATGGATTCTCATGGTCAAAGTACTCATGATTAAAGTTGTGAACTAATGCCCTGAAATGCTGTTTTTCGTATTGATTATGACTTTCTGCATAATGTAAGTGACAATTGGGAATTTTTTTGTAAGAGTGGAAACATTTCAATATCTTCCTCTCAGACACAGCTATCCCAGAATCAGATTCTGTTTTGAACACATCCATCTTATGTCTCACTGTAAAAACTAATTGTGAAACTCCTCTGCAGAGAAATATTAAATTCATAAAGAAAATGAACAATGCCTGCCAAATACACAAGCTTAGCTACTCATTCCTTGTCCAACTGGGGCTGTACAAAGTCAGAGTTCTGCTCTCACAGGAACTGCACTACTTCTTCCCTCTTGCCAACAAGGAGAGAGAGCACCCTTCCCCTGAATAGCCACTTTACTTCTTCATGGAGAAGATACTAGTAGTGGGCATCCATACTCTCCCCCAGGGTGGTGAATAGCCTGGATTTGATCACAATTGTGAATTTTATAAATTATCTTTACTGTGTCATCTGTCACAGAGTTTAGTTCAGCAGGGAGTTTTTTTTTAATCCAATCTATCATACAATGATGGATACAATGTACGGGTGTGCAACTTCTGTTTCTTGTGACTACGCAAAAACTCTGAGCCATGCACAGTGCATCAATCTGTACATACATCAACACATCAGATTATTATTCTGAGTGAAATGAGTCAGAAGGAGAGATGTAGACACAGAATAATCATTTGTGGCGTATAAGAATAATAAATGGCAATATGGTAATAATGTCTAGAGAAAATAAGGATGAGGAACAGGAGGACTAGTCCATGACAGGAAGCTTGTCCTAAAAAGTGGTGAGTTCAGTTAGAATAGATAAAGGTACATTATGACATTGATAGTTGGAACTTATCACTCTGGACAAGAAATGGATGCTGAAAATGGATAAGTGACATGCATGATACCCTTTAATTAACAATATTGAAAACCACAGAGTCATAAGGGAAATTTTATAAACCTCAGTATCATAAAGGAAAAGAGAGATAGAGAAAAAAAAAGCAAAATGCCTGCCCCTGACATAGGCAGAGGAGAGTGAAGGGGAAGGAAACAAGGGACATTGGTGGTGAGGGAAGTGCACTGGTGATGGGTGGTGTACATTCTATGATTGAAACTCAAGTATGAATAATTTTGTAACAAATATGCTTAAATAAAAAATTATTTTTAAAATGTTTCATCCACTCTATCATAATTCCTTTATAATATGATATATGCCTTTAACAAAGTGCTGTTTCTGTTTTTGTGTGTATTTTAGTTTGGTTTCTTGCAGCACACACTAAAGTGTCAATAGATTTCTTTTTCCTTTCAGTGAAATCATTACTTTTCTCTGGAACACTGTCCTTGCTTTTAAAGATTGTTAAAAGGTTTTTCTCTTTTACCTGTTTCATCTCTGTATTGCAGGATTTCAAATTTTCAGCACATTTTGGTTATCAAGAGGAAACGTTTTGAAACGTTTTGCTTACTTATTATCAGAAATCAAAGCATTTTTCCTTGAGAAGGGTGTGCACTATCCAGAATTAACAAATGACCAGTGAATTCAAAAACTGCATTTCATGGTGGATGTTACTTCACATCTAAATCAGCTTAAACTACAGGGGAAAGGAAACACAATTTTTTTCAATGCTACAAGAAGTTATTTCGTTTGAAAACAAGTTATCTATTTTTGTCAAGATTTTGACAGAGAAACTTTGATTCACCTTTCAAACCTGTTGAAACATCTGCAAGAAAATAATTCTGATATTGACATTACCTATTTTAAAACAGCACTTTTACATATGAGAGAAGCTTTTCTCAAGAGATTTCAGGATTTCAGAAACAGCAAAGCGACGTTGGTCTTTGTTTAAAAAAAAAAAAACCTCTGAGGGGCCCGGGAGATAGAATGGAGGTAAGGCGTTTGCCTTTCATGCAAAAGGTCATCAGTTCAAATCCCTGTGCCCCACATGATCCCCCGTGCCTGCCAGGAGCAATTTCTGAGCATGGAGCCAGGAGTAACCCCTGAGCACTGCCAGGTGTGACCCAAAAACAAACAAACAAAAAAAAACCAAAAACAAAACAAAACAAAACAAAACCTCTGAATGCCGCTGTAAGGAAATTAAATTTTTCTCCTTTTTCATATCGACATTGGCAACTTTGAAATGCAATTTCTAGATTTAAAAAAATATCTGTGGAGCTCGAAATTTGAACGTCTTTGTACTAATTCAGAAAGATTGGAGAAATACAAGTGTGAACTTAGTTCACAGCACAACTGGTCTGCTTTGAAAGACTGGATAAGGAAGATATGTTGATTGTTAATGCCTGGAATAGTATTCCTGACTCATATAATCAACTAAAAAAGCTAGTGTTTGCTGTTCTTTCTTTGGGTCCACATATTTATGTGAACAATCATTTTCAAGCATGAATCTTACCAAGAGTAAATTAAGAAATCATCTCATCGTTGAGAACCTGGAATCGTGCCTAAAATTAAAAACAACAATATACAAACCTGACTTACTCAAACTATCCAAGGAAATGCAAGGCAATGTTCACATTAGTGTTTGTGACTTTGTCAGTCATTGTCAGGATGTAATTTTTACTACATTGTAAAGCAAATTTTATGGAATTTAACGTTGTCAATAAATAATATCATTCTAAAGTTTTTGTTTGATTAGTTGTGTTATTTGTATCCTCCTGACCTATGTGGATACTTGCATGCAGAATATTCTCAATAAAAACTTATTGAAACTAAAAACAGTGTACCATCCTATGTATTTTTTGTTTTAAAAATGTGGCTTT
>PVKC010007228.1:0-29842 GCA_004027635.1 Crocidura indochinensis
TATCATGTATAATATATATAAACTCTGAATATAAACAAAAACTGGGTGTTTCCTTTGATTTTAATTTTTTTAAATAAAATTTATGTATAGGTGACAATGTCAATGAGTGAGAGAAGCAGAATGCCTGTCTAGAATAGAGGCTGGGGGAAGGGGAGAGAGAGATTGGGGGCATTGGTGATGGGAATGTTGTACTGGTGAAGGGGAGTGTTTTTTATGTGACTGAAGCCCAACTACAATCATGTATGCAATCAAGGTGCTTAAATAAAGATATTATTAAACTAAAAAAACAAATATGTTATAGAGAGACAGAGAGATAGAATAGTGGGCATGGCATTTGCTGGGTTCGATACCTATTATCCATATGGTTTCCTGAGCATATGGTTCCCAGGAGTGTTTTCTTTATACAGAACTAGGAGTGACACAAGAGCATCGCAGAATGTGGTCAAAATATATAAAACCACTATTGATATTTTGACTATCCTGAAAATGGCAGTTTTATATTTCATCTTTTTTCTTTTTGCAATGTAAAACGGTGGTAACATTATCATATTAAAGTAAAGTTGCATTTAATTTGAACAAACATTTATCTTTAGGAATGTATTTTCAATATCTCTCCTAACATAAGAACAAAAGAATTGGAATAATAGAACAGTGGGTAAGGCACATTGCACATGGCCAATCTGAATTCCATCACAAGATGTGATCCCTGAGTGCAGAGCTAGAAGTAAGCATAGAAATAAGCACTATGATTACCTAAATCTAAGCATTATAACTTATAAGACAGCTTGTAAGTATAGCTAGAAAATATACATATGTTATATATGTAATTATTGCCTACTTTTTTACTTATGTGTACTGAGTTTCACAGGAGAATAATTTGCCTCCTCAAAAAAGAAGTTAATCATGTTTCAGATCTAGTAGCATAACAATTAAATCATATATCTAGCTGTGTAGAGGTAGATAGGAAAATGCAAATATGAATATTTCCAGATGTAATTGTAGAAATATACATTGCCATAGGAAAAATGTAATCACATTAAAAGCACCTTAATAATAGCAAGTCATTCATTCTCTTGCTTTACTTCACCAATAACTTTTTAATTTATTTATTTAAAGAAAATATATCACATAGCTGACATAACTGATCATACTACATTTGTTTCAGGATGACAGGAAGTGAAGCTATTAAAAAATACAGAGAATGGGGCTGGAGCAGTGGAGCTAGAGGTAAGGCGTCTGTCTGCCTTGCTGGCACTAGCCTAGAATGAATTGGTTTGATCCCCTGGCATCCCATATGGTACCCCCGAGCCAGGGGCAATTTCTGAGAGCATAGCCAGGAGTAACCCATAAGCAACAAAAGGAGTGTGGCCAAACAACAACAACAAAATAGAAAGAAAATAAAAAACTGAAAAAAAAATAATATGGAAAAAGGGAAGAGAAAGTTAATTAGCAAGTATATTTAAGAAAATTATTGTATCACCAATAAAGTCATTAATACAATAGAAGGTTTAATAAGCTCCTTTTTTTAAAAAATAGGAGATACACTAAAAATAGATGTGTGTGTGTGTGTGTGTGTGTTTGTGGCCTTTGTTGTTTGCTAGGCACAGCAAAATATGGGAGAAATAGAAAGAAAAAAACCTTTGACCTAAAAACAGGGAGACCTTACCCATCAAGTATTCTGACAAAAGACCAACTCGGGCTCCAGGCCTATCAGGTTGCTCTCTATGGTTCCAGTAACAGCTTTTCACTATCATGGTTGTTGCTGTCAGGTTTCTGTAGATATAGATCCTGGTTTCTGTACAGATCCTATGTTGAAATTCGGGAGACGTGTAGCATCTGTTGTTTTTTTCTCACCATTAGGTTAGGTAGCATTGCAGAGAATCCTGCCTTAAAAGCAGACTGTTGTTGTTACCGACTCATCAGAATATCATAATAACCCTCTTTGGAGTAAGTCAATGCCATAGTGGGATTAGAGCCTTCCTTGATAGAATTTTTATTCCTGGTGATGGTGTAGAAAACCAAGTTTGTTTCTGCAGATGGTATCCATGGTTCAAGGGTGAATTGTCAATGTCCAATCAACTGGAGTCTAAGCCAAGTCACTATGCCAAGTGTTCAGTGTGTAACGTCTCACTGCAGTATAAAATTTGTGTGTTCCTATCTCTATTAGATAAGAATATGTTTGCATATGCAAACTTTTCTAAATTTTAATGTGCCTATGTGAAAAGGAACAATGCCACAAGATATTACTGCTGCATGTGGGGGCCGAGGTATCAAGACCAATAATCCTTATAACCTTTTTCTTATATGAACTCTAAACAGAGACTTATCTACTAGAATTCTATACTAAACAGATCCCAAAGATGGGAAAGTTGCTTCTACATAAGAAGATATTTGATAAGAAGATATGCATCTAAAGAGATAGTCAAAGAAGATGTAGATGCCCCCTTTAACTCTTTTGAAATAATCTAGGGTGGGGGGTAAAATCCGGAGCACTGTTTCAGCCTGTAATTTGATCTTGTAGAGTCGAAAAGATGGCTCCCAGCAGTACATATCAGGAAATGTTTTCCAGCAGGGGACTTCTCAGCAACCCAATCTGGTAGCAAGCAAAAGTCCAAGATGAAGTGGGTTGAAGGAAAAGGGGCCGCCAAGAACAAATCAATAGCAGTAGATTGTTGGCTTTTTCTCAAACTGAGAACCTATCTTTTCACTGGTTGGCATCTGGCTGGGGTGGGAAGAATGTTCTGCTTCGTGAGGAGTTAAGGACTGAGGCTAAAATAAGTTAAATGTGGAGAAATAACATGAATGTCTAGAAAAGGATTGGTAAGGTGGTAGGTAAGTAAAGGGGAGAAGGAGGGTTATCTATGATAGGAGAACACTGTACTACATAGACATTATATCTATTACAGACATTGATTGATATTGATATGATGAACACATACACTCATGCACATACATTGGCAGACATAGAGGATAGATCCGTGGGTTACATTTGAAAAGCTGACCCAGGTGATATATGACAGAACATTTAAAAAGAAAAAAAAAGTAAAGCAAGTTTGATGCAAAGGTTTTCCATTTGGGGGGCCAATCATGATTGGTGAGGGTGAACTTACTGAAGAAAGGCTTTATAGTATAGAGCATTCTTAAAAACAATAATTTTCAAGTCTAAAAAAACAAGTGATATTATAATAAGCACTGTATAGGGAGTCTATACCATGAAATTGATACTATATGTATTACAGATGGACTAGACAGACAATGGTATGGCGAACATACATAATCATGCATATATTGACAGAGTCTGAGGATCAATCCATGGGTTAAAATGGAAAAGCTGACCCATACCTCACTAATAACTTTTTTGACTCTTACTTAAATGGTATCTAGAGAATGGTTAAAATTTACTCATTACAGCTTTATTCCCTCACATGATAGCCCAAGTTATTTGTTTAGAAATTATTGGTCTGGGACACTTCTCATAGACTTCTATCCTGCTGGCATCTCAGCCTAGAGTGTCTTTTCTACTGATTTCCAAGGGGCATTCTGGCATGTCACACAGCTCTCTGTATTATTCATTATTGTCTTCATAAACAGTGTGGTCAAAAGAAAAAAAACCATCCCCAATTCCATCACAGTCTATCCATCTTTCTAATAGACTATTGAAATTTTATTGCTTGTTTTATCACATTTGTTTTCTCAAATATTTTTATTTGTTATCTCTCTCTTCTTCTCTCTCTCACTCACTTGCTCTCTCCTCTTCAGCTCTCTAAGGTGTTAGATTATTATTTGCTTTTTGTTGTATTTTTCAGAGCCAAAGAAATTGCGTGCCACAGAACAATCATTCAAAATATCTTACTCACAGGAGTGAGTAAATGAATGAAAATCCATCATATTTATCTAATGAAGTAATGCTACATAAATATTTGGTTATCCGACACAGAGAAAAAGAAACTACATTTTGTCCATCCATATTGGATGGGCCACAGAGGCTAATCTCAATTTAAAGCATACATTTTTAATCCATCTGTTTGACCCCAAAATTGGATTTTTTTTTTTTTTGGTTTTTGGGTCACACCCAGCAGTGCTCAGGGGTTACTCCTGGCTCCATGCTCAGAAATTGCTCCTGGCAGGCACGGGGGACCATATGGGGCACCGGGACTCGAACTGATGACCTTTTGCATGAAAGACAAACGCCTTACCTCCATGCTATCTCCCGGGCCCCTGAAATTGGATTTTTAAATAAAATTCCAGCTGAATTTTTGTCCCTGTGCTAGGAATGGTTGAGAATATCATTCCACAGAATCAATGTAACTGTCATCATGTTTCTTTAATAAATTTAAGTTCTGGGGGGGGTCTTATTCTGATGAACAGTGGACACAATAATTTATCTTAATCTAGGTAGGATTTGGCATTGTGCCTACATTTCCAGGAGTGGTAGTTATGAATAGGAAGTCAGAGTTCTGAGTCAAGTCTCTATGATAGCTTATGATGAAGCATCCTCATTCCTGTCTGTCCTGGTCTTTAATTCATATTGGTCCCTACAGAGGAAGAACAAGTCTCTTAGGGATTTCCTGACAACCAATCTGTTGGGTAGGCTAAGATGGCAAACTGCTTCCATCAGGTACATGAAAACTAACTTTTCTACATCTGAGAAAAGGGGTAGCTTCAGATGGCATGTCAGGGAGCTTTTAAAAAGTAAATAAAGAAAATAATGCTTTCACTAGTTCTTTAGAAGTGGCCAAGCTATGGGATGCCAGATGGTGTTATATGCACCCAAGAAAGAGAATATTTTTTTTTTTGAAAAAGTCTCACAAATTAGGGGGAATATAATGGAGTGTACCAAGACCAAATAGGTGCATGAACATTGAGTAGAAGTAAAAAAATAATCATACTTAAACACCAAATCCAAAGCCAACGACAACAGAATCGAAACCCAATCTACAACGAGCTAAACACAGAGGGGACCACTTATATACTAGCAGCCTAGGGGTCAAAAGAGGGGAATATGGGATGCATGCTGGGAACAGGGGTAGAGGGAGGACAACACTGGTGGTTAGAATGCCCCTGATTCAATGTCACCATGTACCTAAAAATATACTGTGAAAGATTTGTAATTTATTTTGGTCAAAATAATAATTATTTAATAAAAAAAAAAAGAGTCAAACATGACGCTAGCCTAGGACAGACCACGGTTAGAGCCCCCAGCATCCCATATGGTACCCCAAGCCAGAAGCGATTTCTGAGTGCATAGCCAGGCGTATGTAATCCCTGAGTGTCACTGGGTGTGACCCCAAAACAAAAACAAAACAAACAAAAAAAACTACGGAAAAAAAGAGTCAAACACCAATGAAGAGTGTTTAACTTGAAGAGAAATTGGAATAAAGGAATATAAACTCTAGGATCTTATCTACAAAACACTTGAGTAAAGAGGATATTTTTAATTGAATCATTGTGAGACACACAGTTACAAAGCTGTTGATGGTTGTGTTTCAGTCATACAATGTTCTAACACACATCTCTTTACTAATCAATATACACTTTCTGTCACCAGTTACCCAAGTTTCCCTCCCACATCACCCCATTCCATTTTAACTCTATGGCAGACACTAATCTTTCAGTGTGGATATTTTACATCAAAGTATAAAGAAAATCTGCTTAATATGTGGTAAAATACATACAAATATGTATTTAGATCTTTGTTCTTTACAAAATTTTTTTCATATTTTCTATTGATATCTAATAAATGAATGCTGGTCATGGCTGACTTTTTCACTTTTTTACTTTTTTACTTTGCTGCAAGATTGCTATTGGCCCTATCTCTTTGGCCCCTGATTCCGTGTACTTGGCACACTTCAAAAGTATTCAGTATTTTATCCTTACATTTTTTCTATCTCTTCAATGGCAATGACCTTTTGTTATGGTCAATTGCTGATTTTCTTTCTGCCCACACCTCAAAGAAAAAGGTTTTGTAGAGGCATTACACAGAACAGCTGCATAGAACATGCATAGGCCAGTTTACATTAGGCTGTTTTTTCTTGAGAAAGTCATAGTTTAAACAAATGGTTGTGTCTATTTTAATCATTTTTGCCCTCTTTTGAAGTGTTTTTTCAAACATAAGTTTTTTTTTAGAATAGAGTTTTGCATTATAAATTAGTCTGCTCTGTCATGTCCCTTTTAAACACAGCTGTTACTACAATGTAAACAGAGTTTTAAAAATGTAGATAAACAGTTACAAGAGGAAGAGTTTCAAGTGTTTTTAACACATGGTCAGTTTTTGCTTACTTGAATTCTGTGGTTGAATTCAAAATACACTTTTGATTTCACAGATGTCAGGCTATTCAATACAGCTGTTCATGGATGCCCTAAAAGGCATTTTAATTTCACAGTCAGCACAATTTTGACAATATCATAGTTCGGAAGACATATCAGTAGTAATATTAAAATGAATATGAAAAGTCTGTAATGTTTATAATTTTTTGTGGAATTAATAAAAAAAGAAAAATGATCTAGCAATTCAAAGATAAAATATTAAAGCATTTTGCATCATCAACTCAATAATGTGAAAATGCAGCAAATTTTAGCATCTTGAAAATAGCTACAATTTTGTGTTTGGGGGAGGGGCCACACCCAGCTGTGTTCAGCTCTATCTTGCTCAGGGATCAGTCTTGCTCTGAGGACAACCTGCAATGCTAATGACTGAACCCAAGTTGGTGACATGCAAGCCAAGAACCTTACGGCTGCCTTATTATTTACTGTATTAGCTCTCAAGCCTTAAAATGCTACAGGTTGAATCTGGAAAGCACAAGGAGAGCACTAATTTTTTGGAGAAATTATCTTGTATTTATATCCATTTAAGCTTATGCCTATACCTTAAAAAGCAAACGAAAAGTCAATTTAATATAAAGTTATTGACTGCTTGAGTGTTTTAACAAAATTCTAAGACTGGGCCTAGATGGAGTGTGATGTCATTTTTCTGGAATACCAAACCCAAAGTAGTATATATTTCCTATTATATAGGAATCCTAAGCATTTGGAACGGAGAAAACAACTAAGCACTCAATTATTTCTGTGTACATATTTCTGTGTACATATTTCTGTGTACATATTTCTGTGTACATATTTCTGTGTACATATGTGTACATATTTCTGTGTACATATGTGTACATATGTGTTAGGAGTATTACCACAATATATTTGAAATGAATTCTTCCATGGGATGTCTGGACATATACTATCATAATATTCTAATGAATATTTAAAGCTATCACTTTTAAAAGTATCCACAACTCCCAAATTTATTGTTTGTCTATAATAGCTTGACTTATATTACTTGAGTGATAAATTTTGGACCATATATTTAGATGAAATATGTTCTCCCAGGCAATGTCACATGAAGTAAAAATGAAAATAAAATTAAATTCTACTTAAAATATAGTCCAGTTATAAAATGCTATTCATTTAAATGTCCAAGAAAAGCATACATAATTTCCACCCATATTGTTCCCAAACCACCATGTCTGAATTATGGATCTCAGGGAGGAAGCCATGTTACTAAATCTAATTATTCTATGTTTAGCTTGGAAAAATAGTTAACTGATTTTTTAGCTATATCACACAACCCAACATGACCTCATTTTCAATAAAAACATATGATTTGATCCAAAGCCTTTTGCAGGACACCATAATTAGACACCTTATTCATCAGGCTTCTAAGGAACCTTAGTAAAAGTAAAACAAGAATTTTCATGTGTTAAGTTATACAGCAGAGGGAGTCCCATGAATATAATACAAACATACTGATATTGCCAAAGAAAAGTCAATTAAAAATTATATGTACTTTAAGAGTTCTGAAGCTCAAAACATGTTGTGTAACTCAGGTCAAACAAACCTTGAGCACGGGTATTCATAAAAATGAGGTTTCATTTATTAGTGTTTTTGTCTTTAGGAGTCTCTAAGACATTTTCCTATGTGAATTTTGAACTGATCTAAAATGTCTAAACAATACTTTTTTCCTTCTCAGAATGTTCAAAATATGTTTGTATGTAAAAACACACACATTGTATGTTTATGTCATATTTGGAATCTTAAATTCTTTCTGAAAATTTTATTATATAGCTGATCTTTTTATGTTTTTCCTATAATAAACATAAATCATGTTTCAGAGTAAATGAAAAAAATTCCCTGAAATAAAAGAGAATCTGGCTTTCTTCCCAAAAGTCACTTTGTATTTTTATTCTCTGGATGGCTGGCTGTCACCCCATGTCATTTAAGGAAAGGCTAAGATCAAGATAATTTGCCAACCTTTTTTATTTTTTTCTGCTTTTGCCAAAATTTTCCTCTTCCCTTTCTCTTTCAACCTCAGACTTTACAGATGACATGTTGAATCTTCCAAATACAAGTAATATATTGGGATAATGATTAAAATTTCAATGAAGGAAAATATTTCTATGCTTTTCATTTACTTATTTATATTTTTAAAAACTATTATATTAGGTTTTATTTGCCTATTATTTCTTTTGTTCATGGGTGGGATGAGTATAAATGCTATTTTATTAACATAATACAAGAGTAAATGTCCAATATACAAGCCATTTCTTTAGTGCTTAAGAATAATCGGGAGATTCTTGAAAAATTTAAACAAGGAGTTGAATTGTTGCTGAAAATATCAAATCTCCTGTACTAAGAACTATTTTCCACAGAAGATTAACAGGAAATGTTAACTTATTTCTTGAGCTTTCCTGTCTCTCTTTTTGTTTTTTAGGGTCATGTCTGACTGTTGCGAGAGCTTTCTCCTGGCTTATTTCTGGTTCTATGCTCAGGGATCACTCACGGCAAGTTGGGTTTGAACTCAGGTCACCAAAAAAGCAAGCGCCTTATCTTCTGTTCTTTGCTCTCAGGTTCCTTTCTTTTTAGAACATTCTTAACATGTTGAAACCTGTGGCTCGCACTTGACTGTGACATCCAGCAGACATGTCATAAAATATATATAGTAGTTTATTAAATTGGTTTGGCAAATCGAAAAAAAACCTGCCATAGACTTGAAAATGAATATGCTTATTGATAGTTTCAACGTTTTATTTCAGATTTATTGAGAGAGTAAGATTTATTGTTTTGGTTTTGGGGCCACACCTGGAGGCTCTCATGAGTTACTCCTGCCTCTGCACTTAGAAATCGCTCCTGGTGGGCCCGGAGAGATAGCACAGCAGTGTTTGCCTTGCAAGCAAGCAGCTGATCTAGGACCTAAGGTGGTTGGTTCGAATCCCGGTGTCCCACATGGTCCCCCGTGCCTGCCAAGAGCTATTTCTGAGTAGATAGCCAGGAATAACCCCTGTACCGCTGGGTGTGACCCAAAAATCAAAATAAATAAATAAATAAATAAATAAATAAATAAATAAATAAATAAATAAAAATAAAAATAAAAAAGAAATCGCTCCTGGCAGGCTCAGGGGACCATATGGGATGCTGACATTGAACATCGGTCAGCTGCATGCAAGGCAAATGCCCTATCTGCTGTGCTATAACTTCAACCCTACAGTAGGGTTTATTTAATGAGTCTACCAGAAGGCAAGACACACTAATTGTCATGCTGTTGATGTGGCATTAGAAGGGAAATTCTTGAGGTCAGATATTAAAATGTAAAATTGTGAGGAGATGATGAAAATAGAAATATTATGAGAACTTTACTCCAAGATCTTAGCATAAAAGTCTATGGTGCTTCTTTATCAAGTAAGGAAGGAAGTGGAGTTAAAGAAGTTACCCTAACAGTGATCCTCAAACTACGGCCCTGGAGCCACATACTGTATTTGTTCCCATTTTGTTTCTTCAATTCAAAATAAGATATATGCAGTGTGCATAGCAATTTGTTCATAGTTTTTCTTTTTACTATAGTCCGGCCTCCAACGATCTGAGGGACAGTGAACTGGCCCCTGTTTAAAAAGTTTGAGGATCCCTGCAAGACAATGGTGGAGAGAAGATATTCTGGTGGGGAGTATAATGTTGGAATGTTGTATATACATGAACCTTATCATAATAGTAATATAAATCAATACTATTATTTGCCTCAATAAAATTTTAAGAATAATAAAGGGGTATGATAGATAGGACAGGAGCTAATGTGCTTGACTTGTAGATGGATGACCTATATTCTATCCCTTTTCATTTACCATGCTAATTATTTTCTTTATAAAATTTATTGTTACATTCCTTGATTTTAAAAATATAATTCAAAATAGATGGGAGAAATTAGTAAGTATAGGATTTGCCATTGGCATTTTTTTTTTTTTTAGTTTTTGGGTCACACCAATGGTACTCAGGAGTTACACCTGTCTCTGTGCTCAGAAATTGCTCCTGGCAGGTTTGGGAGACCATATGGGATGCCGGGGATTGAACTGAGCCCCGTCCTTGGTCAGCCACATGCAAGCAAATGCCCTACCACTATGCTATCACTCTGGCTACTCCACTGGCATTTTTATGTATAAAGAGGAAAGTCCATAAAGACTCAAGGAACAACTAAGGGAATGCAATCAGATGAGTTCAGTTTTTGGTTTTTTTTTGTGTGTGTGTGTGAAAATAATAGCTTTATTCGGTGGACAAGACTGAAGCCCAGAGTCTCAGTATCCAGCCAAAAAACCAGATGAGTTCAGTTTTACCTTGTCACTTTCCTGCACTTTAGACCAGCTTTTGTTGACTTTAGTCTACCCTAACTATCCTATGGCTCTCTTTTCACTTATGTCAGATTAGTACTATTACTAACTTTGCTTAAGATCACCTAATGATCTTTCTCTTAGTTATTCTTCTAATTTTGGTTTGCTCCTTGAGGGGATATGTTGGGTTCTTGCATGAAACTTTGTGACACTGAACATATTTCAAGACAGTAGAAACAATTCTAACTAAAGATTAAAAATATTCACTTGTTGTTTTGCTTTGTTTTGGGGCCACACCCGGTGATGCTCAGGGGTTACTCCTGGGTATGTGCTCAGAAGTTGCACCTTTCTTGGGAGACCATCTGGGACGCTGGGGATCGAGCCCAGGTTCAACCTGGGTCCCATGTGCAAGGCAAACGCCCTACCTCTGTGCTATTGCTCTGGCCCCATGTTCACTTTTTTTTTCTGTTTTTTGTGCCACACCCAGTGACACTCAGGGATTACTCCTGGTTATGCTCTCAGAAATCGCACCGGCTTGGGGGACCATATGGGAGGACGTGGAATCTGAAATCCGTCTTAGGTTAGTGCACGCAAGGCAGTCGCCTAATGACTTGTGCCACCACTCTGGCCCCATTACTTCTTTATTTAATAAAACATAATGTCTCTTGAATACAAGGTCAGTGTTTTTATACCTCATGCACCATTCCATTTCCAAGGCAGACAAATATTATACATATAATTTGTATAATGTCTATATTCTGTTTGGATAGAGGCCTCTCCTGAGTTGATCAGAAGTCTGGAGATTAATTCCAGCAAATATCAGCTAAACTAGGCTGGTAGGATGCAGTATTTTTCTTGTCCTCTCATATCGGGATTACCTGGGACACCTTGGTGGTGCTCAGAAGTCTCCAGGGCCAGACCTGTAGTAACTGGGGATGTCTCTAGGCTTTGCTTGGTGATACTCAGGGAACTTCATAGTGTCAGAAATTGAGGCAGAGTCAGCACATGCAAAACAGGATAGTATTCCCGTACAATATCTCCAGTCTCTATTATATTGAACTGTATCTAAATAATATGAGTTATGTAAGTGGCAAACCATTTAATTGATGAGTTAATCCAGTAGATGTGACTTCAATTACAATCTTGATCTAGAGACTTAAATGGTGTCGCTGGGAATTTTGAATCTTAATATTGTCTTATACCTGTCAGTTTCTGGCCTCAAGAGTCACATATTCTCAGATAGAAATCGAGGGAAAAAAATGCTTTTCTTCTAGAACTCTCGCTAAAATCTCAGGATTCATTTTCCTGAGCTGCATTTGACTCAAATGCACATTTGTGAACTAGTAGCTATTGTCAGGGAGAAACAGTTGCTTGCACAAGAGTCCTGGGTTCCCAGTTCCTGTCCTGCTGTTAGAAATAGAGACCACTTCATAACCTGGTTTGAGATAAGGGACATGTGAAGGTTAAAAAATAATAATTTCTGCACTTGCATCTGATGACCCAAATATTTTAATTTATTTTTAATGTGAGCTTTTACTTGGCTTCTTGAAAGTGAGATCATGAGCGAGAAATATAAAAATCACTTTTTATATTCTATCTTTACATCATACAGCCTAATGTGATGATAGGTATGTCTTAATTATTTAGGAAATTATTGTGTTCCAAGTCAATTTTTTTCTTTGGAAGTACATAGATGGTTTAGCGGTAGATTTTATTTTTTTCCGTTTGGTTTTTGGGTCACATCCAAAAGTGTTACTCCTAACTCTGTGCTCAGGAATTAGTCATTAAAGGCTCAGAAAACCACATGGGATACTGGGGAGGAATTGAACCCAGGTCAGCTGCATATAAGACAAATGCTATTGCTCTGGCCACAGCGGTAGAATTTTTTTGCCTGTGAAATGAACTTTATCTTGAATTTTTATTTCTGTAAATAAAATTCACCATTTCTTCATTGTTTTAGGCTCGATTAACTCAAGACAAAGACCAAAGCGAGGAGAGATTACATTAAAAAAGCTAAAGATGCAAAAATCAGTATTTTTAGGCCGATTAACAATTAGTTTCCCCAACCCTAAAATTTACACCCTGACTCCTGGAGCTTGAGACTATAATGCAGATATAATTAAGAATCATGATATGTGGTTGGACTTACTTTGCATATTGCTGACCTGAGCCTGAGTATAGTCTCTGATACCACTTTTGGTCTCTTGAGTGCTGCCAAGAGAGATTCCTAAGCACATTATCAGGTATATGCCTTGAGAACCACTTATGTGTCATCTACACACTAATAAAAATTAATTTTAATATAAAAAATAAAGAGGAAATAAGTTTCAGAAAAATAATTACACGACAATATTTTTTTATAAAGATTCCTTTTTTTTGGTTTTTGGGTCACACCCGGCAGTGCTCAGGGGTTACTCCTGGCTCCATGCTCAGAAATTGCTCCTGGCAGGTACAGGGGACCATATGGGGCACCCGGGATTCGAACCGATGAACTTTTGCATGAAAGACAAATGCCTTACCTCCATGCTATCTCCCGGGCCCCTTCATTTTTTTTTTATTACACGACAATATTATCCAGGTTATCTTGATGGGCCCTAAATGCTATTCAGGAAGGAAAGAGAGGAAAATTTGACATAGATAGGTGAGGAGAAGGCAGTGTTATTACAGAGGATAAAGCAATGTGCCCACAAACCAAAGAATGCTGGCAGCCTTTATATACTGAAAGAGAAAAGGGATGGATTCTCCAGAAATGACCTTATCAATGCCATAATTTCCGATTTCTAGAATATAGAACTGATGAGAGAATAAAGGTAAATTGTTCAATATTACTAATTTTTAGTAAACTATAATATATTAAAAACAGACACAATAAATAAAGTCTCAGTAATCAAAATAAAAATGTTTATTTTAGGGCCCGGGAGATAGCATGGGGGTAAGGCATTTGCCTTTCATGCAAAAGGTCATCGATTCGAATCCCGGTGCCCCATATGGTCCCCCGTGCCTGCCAGGAGCAATTTCTGAGCATGGAGCCAGGAGTAACCCCTGAGCACTGCCGGGTGTGACCCAAACAAAACAAAAGTTTATTTTAATATTTTAACATAAAATATTAATAAAATATAGATATTTTAAATATATAAACATTAATAAACATTTAATTTTTAATATTTGTTTAAAATATTAAATTAATAGAAAAGTCCATTATTAAAATATTAAAACATAAAATAAGACACAATTTCATCATAATCATTTATTCTTTACCTTATTGCAAATTATACCTCAAATGAGAATACATTTGTACTATCCACATAGATGAACTAGCTCTTGTAAAAGTTTTGTTAAATCCCTAGCACGAATATTCTGTTACTATTATTCATAATATGACATGAGTTACAGCATTTAATTTTGAGATTACACTTATCTTCATAACATAAAGATTAGAAAGATCCATGGACTCCTTGGTCTTTCTTTCAATTTTGATGCCTGTCTTTTAATTATATATTCATTGGAATAAAGGAGAATTTTTCAATAATTTAATCACCCAGATTGCAGGGCTCATGTCGTCAAGTGCTCCCATCTACTGAGAGTTCAATTTTAACACATTATAGATTTTCTTTGAGTCATTGTGAGATGCAATATTTTTTATTTTATATTTTTTATAACTGAGTTTCAGTCGTACAAAGTTTGTGCACCCTTCCCTTCACTAGTTCCACCACCAATATCCCTAATTACCTTACTGATCTCCAGTCTGTCTTTATGGCAGACTATTTTCTTTTTCACTTTCAGCACTGCTACTCAAAGAGTATGGTGCATGTCACTTTTCCTTCTTTTAGCACCCAACTCCTGCCCAGAGTGATCATTTCCCACTGTCAATGCTATATTGATCCTTTCACTGACCGATTTCAAATTCCTGAATTGTTCAAGCTTTCTGCTAAGGACGACTCATCCTGACCTTCATTTCTATTGTTTTTGGTTATTATTCTACTATATTTCTGTATGTCTCACAAATGAGTGGTCATTGAAGGTCTGTCCCTCTTCCTATGAATCATTTAACTCAACAAAATGCTCTTCATGTTCATCCATGTATCATGACTTCATTTATTTCCTAATGGCTGCACAGTATTCTACTGTGTAGGTGTACGTAGCTTCTTTTTCACACATCTGTTCTAAGGCAATTTGGTTGGTTGTTTCCAGATTTTGGATATTATGAAGAGTGCTGCAATGAATATAGGATTGTAAAAACCTTCTCTATCTTGTACTTTTTGGCTATTAGAATATATTTCCAGGAATTGCTTGGTCATATTGAAGTTCAGTTCCTACTTTGAAAAATATTCATATTGTTTTCCAATATATTGACATTTACACTAGCAGTGAATGAGTGTACCTTTTCACTGAACCCACATAATCTGGGTCATTCTGAAAGAGATGGTCCCCAAGTTAATCCTAAAGATTGCAAGGTGGTTTTTCCAGACCCTTTACCACATCTCTGTTTGCATGATATCTTGCAAGTGTATTTGAGCCAGGGATATGTGGAGAAGTACACTAGAAAGTAATAGTTTCTATTTATGCCGCATCTTCTTGCTACATGAGTTTCTCTCATGTAGGGAAACTTATCTTTCATATTAGTCAGGGGTTTGGGGGATTTTTTTTGTTTGTTTTTTTATTTTGGACCACACCAGGCCATGCTCAAGGATTTCTCCTGGCTCTGCATTCAGAAATTACTCCTGGAAGCCTGGGAGTACCATATGGAATGAAGGGGATCAAACCCAGGTCAGCCACATGCAAGACAAACACCCTCTCTGCTGTGCTATTGGTCCAACAGTTAGTCAGTTTTCTGTGTTGTAGTTTGCCCAAAGGCCAAATACTCTAAGCAAGATCTACTCTATGTTATGTGGAGAAATAACTTTATTATTATTTATTAATAAATAATTTTGTTCTGGGTTTTGAGACTGTATCTTAGAATGTAATCTAATTGCATCTATTTTATTGCTCTTTAGGTATAATTCTCTATTAATTTTAAAGTAATCTTTCTAAAGATTCTATGACTGTCCCCTGCCACACCAGGAGTTTACAAAAACCTCAGAGTAATTCCTACTTTATAGTCTTCAGTGAATAAAAGCTTCTTTGAAGAGAAACACAATAATGGATAATACCTACCACTCAGACAACTCATAAATTACTGCTTGTAATTTCATATGCCTGTATGCCCAATGATGTATTGAGTGAAGGATGAAAAAGATGCTTCACTGTTTTTGAACTTTATTTTCACTTTGGAAACTTTCTCTGACAATTCTGGCGCCTACTCTTTCTCTTTCTTTCACTAAATTAAATTTCTAAATAAGCAGTGTTGAGAGTTGGAGCAATAGCACAGCAGATAGGGTGTTTGCCTTGCGTGTAGCCAACCCATATTAGATCCCTGGCATCTCAAATGATCCACTGAGCCTGCCAGGAGGGATTTCTGAGAACCAGAAGTAACTTCCTGAGCACCACAGGGTGTGGCCCAGAAACAAAAATGAAAAGAAATAAAAAGAAGCAGTCTTGGAACATGGGTGATCTAGGCACTATGCCATGGTTGTTAGCTATGGTGGAGTTAAAAAATGACAAAAGTATAAGAGCAGTTAACAAAGTACAAGTCATTGCATTATTTAGTCCTGTTCAATATAATCTCTTCATGACTAGGAATTGCTATGGATTTGGTGAGTTAGAGCTCATATTTATTGCAGTTTGTTTAACTTAATATGGAGTATCATTAACAAGCAGAAAAATGTGGATAATGTACATACCTTCATTTCAACAGCTGAAAATATATTTCTCCGGCCTATTTCATTTGGAGAGTGAAAGGACTAAAAACAGGCAGGGAGGGAGAGAAATTTTGTGAGGTGAAGGAAGAAAGGGATGGAGTGAGAGAGACAGAGAGAGAGAAAGAGAGAGAAGGGTGAGAAAATTTTATACATATAGCAACCTCATCCCTGGGCAAACAGAGACAAACACAACCTAATGTATAGTAAGTGAAAGCTATAGGCTGGTTGGCAGCATTCAGATCTCCTGGGTCTTTGCAAAGGAATTCTCACACGGGAAAATTTGCATAGCCTACCAGACCCAGAGTCATAGCCAAATAATTTCAAGACACATGGAATACCAACCTGGGGACTGGGTTTGTCACAAGGCCAATGCTTTGTTTTCATGCACAGCCCTTGCCAGCTGTGATTGTGATGATGTTCTGTTCAGCTGTTGCTTTTGTCTGTTCAGATTCCAGCTCTTCTTCCAGTAACCATGCCTCCATTTCCACTTGGAAAATTATCAAAACAGCATCATGTGCAGGACAATGACTTGACCAGCCAGAAGCGGAAATGGGATCAAATTTAAAGTCAATTATTTCTTCTCCTCTAAAATCTGATTCTAGAGTGAAATCCTTGATGAATGAGAACAAAGGGTGTTGGTGTGTTTTTTATTTTGGTACCTTAATAGTCTGTCCTCCAATACTTGTTGCCCAACTATCCAGAAGCACCTGGGATTTTATCCATTTTGAAGCTTAAATAATAGTTTTCCTCTTTAAATCTGGCAATAACCTACAGCACTGAGGGGTCATCATAGCATATGGAGAAATAGGCTAGTATTTAAGATCTCTGATCCAGATTTTACTCACTCCTAAAATTATCTGTGAAGTTATCAGTGCCTCTTAATTCTGGGCTTCAATTTATTCATCTGTAATAGTCAAGTCATCAATTTATCCTTGATACTAAAATACATTTATTTATAATTTCAAGAATTCCAAGCTATCCCAAAGAATTTGTATTCACAGGGTATTATTTATTAATAAACTTGATTTATTGAGCTGCTAGGGTCCTAGTCATTGTAGATAAGAAGTGAATGTGGAATACAGAAATCACACTATTCAATATTACATCCATTTAGGGGCTGCTCTGGGGATGAATCCAGACTTTACATGTGCCTAGCATGTGTTGTGCTGTAGAGCCACATCCCTGGTTCCAAAATCAGCATCTTAAAGAGCCTCATGCATAAATAAGATTCATTAAGGAAGGAATAGAGGGGTAAATACCAACATGTGATGCTCTCCAACATTAGAGGTCAAGGAACTAAAGAGGATCCAACTAAGAATATTGAGAAGTGACCAATAAAGGGCTAACAAAACCAAACTAAAACAGAAGAGTAGTATGATCAAATTGGGTGTGGTAAACATTTCATATTGTGGGGCTAGTTACAGGGCATGAAATTATGAATATGAAAAAATTAGATAACCATGACCAGAAACATTTTAACAGATGCCAAACTGGAATGTTTTGATGAATGACTATGTGAGAGTTAAGTGCTACTACGATTTTAAGGAGATTTTTGGAAACCATTTCTGAAAAAATTTGAGTTATGATTGAATAGTAAAATGAAGGCTTATCAAAAGATGATGTACACATATTCTTATGTAAATAGTTCAGTTAAAAGCTATTTCTGATGCATTGAAGCCAAAATAACTGAAAAATTAATGCCCCTGAGAATGGTAGATGATATGGTATCTGAAAACAAAGAAGGAAAGTCTTGCCTACTTTGGTTATAGAGGCAAATTTTCAACTGTAAAAAGAGGAGTTATGCTTAATTGCACACATGTATCATTGTATAAGTGCTAGATTGTTCTTGGCTTAGGCTTCAGAAGACCAGACATTCATCCCTGAACCTTGAATCCAATCTATGGAACAGCACAGTTTTCTACACTGACACCAGGAATCAGATTTCTAACAGGGAAAGCCCTAATGCTGAGCTGGCTTCGACTTGCTCCAGAATGGGTTCATAAGATACCCTGACAAGTTGGTAACAATAACAACTTGCTTTCAGAGAAGTGTTCTCTGCATTGCCATCTAATGATGAAATGAAACCAGAAGACACTCCATGTAACCCTGACTTCAACATAGGATCTGTACAAAAGCAAGGACCTCTAACTATAGAAACCTGACTACCATAGCCATGATTGTGAAGAGCTTTTACTCTGACCACAAAGAAAGACTTTGGAGTTAGACAATTTAATATGCCCATAGCCTGTAATTAGTCTTATACCAAAATGCTTCATGGGTCAGATCTCTCTGTTATTAGGCCAAAGATTTTTCTTTCTATTTTGCCCATATTTTGCTGTGCCTGTGCAATAACGAACAAACAAAAAATCTGCCCTTTTAATTGTGTTTTTAATTGTATTTTTTATCTCTTGTCTTTTAAATTGGGGATCCAGCCTTTTTCATAGAACCTTAGAACATAAATTATTTTATTTTTACCACACATGCCCACATTTTCCTATAAAACTAAGTAAAAAGGAATAAAGAAAGGCTGGGGGCCAGGGGCCAAATGGTCTCAGATGCATTGGTGGCAAATAAATAAAGACAGAACTAAATGTCAAGGCCAAAGTCAATGATTATAGAATCAAAGAACCTAAACTTTAACCATCTAAAATTAAAGGGGCCTGTTTTACTGGCAGGCTGGGGTGGTGGGATAGGATGCACTCTGGGTCAATTGGTGGAGGAACGTTGACAGTGGTGGTGGGAAGGTCCCTGACTTATTGTATATCTAAAATTTAACTATTAAGGACTCTGCAGACCACAATTGCTTCAATAAGATAAAATTTAAAAAGAATGCTAGATTGTTCTATAAAACCAATGATGAGGCAGGGTGGTAGAAACAATGGGGGAAAATTGAGAAACAGGATGACATTATTAAATGCTAACTTAAAGAGCAAGAAAGTAATAAAAATGATTTAGGAGTGAATTGAGAAGTTGGGATCTGGGTCATGGAATCCAAAATAGGTGACATTGATGCAATTTTATCTAACAATATTGTAACATGACTTTATACAAAGAGGTGGTGGAGAACTAGATTTATGTAAGTGCAGGTTTTTGCTTTGCTTTTTTAAATAAAACAGAAAATAATAATAAAGGAGAGAGAAAGAAGGAAGTTGAGATATGTGCAATGACATACAGTGGGGTCTGAACTGAAAGATATAAAGGGTCTCTGTAGTAGGAAAGATGAAAAATGAAAGAGATATGTGGTGACTGCAATAGAAATATTGCATTGGGAGCATTAGAGTAGGTTAGTGGAATGATAAGTAGGGATATAAAGTGTGGGTCTATTTATTTTTGTTAAATCAAGATTTTGGAGCAGGCATGTTAGAATTGTGTGGCTGAAATTAGCACACAAACTATAGTTTTTCTTTTTATTCACCTCATTTCATATCTCACACATAACTTGAGTTAAATACACTTAATAAAATTTAAGTTGGTCTACTTTATAAAACCTAAGTTGCTAGTACATATCTTAATATGTTTTTAAGAAGATGTCCAAGCCAGTAAAGTTGGGCTAAGCATGTTCATAGAGGAATTAATTTTTCTGTAAATAATAAAAATCTTACAGCAGTGGTTTAAATTCCTAGGTAAAATTATCTTTCTTATATAATATTAAGCTTGAATAGAGGTGACTTTTGTTTGGTAGATTTACAGTGTAAAGAAAAAGATCTATGATTCTTTTGACCCTTTCCTCTTTTTTTTTTTTTTTTTTTTTGTGGTTTTTGGGTCACACCCGGCAGTGCTCAGGGGTTACTCCTGGCTCCATGCTCAGAAATTGCTCCTGGCAGGCACGGGGGACCATATGGGGCACCGGGATTGGAACCGATGACCTTTTGCATGAAAGGCAAACGCCTTACCTCCGTGCTATCTCCTGGGCCCCGACCCTTTCCTCTTGATTACAAGGTGACAGTTGTTTCATTCCATATCACAGTTTCTGGATCTGGTTCTCTGCTGAGACCAGGTGCAATCATTTCAAATTCTAGGAAGTGAATGAGGGAAAAACATATGCATCATGAACTACTATTATTATTAAAGACCAGTGGTATTTATTTGGAACTGTTGAGAGTGCAATAAGGATAAAATTGAAAGCGCTTTAAAATATGTTCTTAATGTTTACCTTTCACAAAAGATTTGTTTATACATATTCTAAAGCAATTCATCAGAAAATCTGTCATTTGGGCAAACAAGCTGCTCTATGGTGAGTGCTGATATTGTAGATAAAAATGTAGAACTACAGACAGTCAAAGAAATATGGATTTTTACCTACAAGGATTTTCCAGCCATTTCTGAAACCTCACTTTAGGCAACCTCCTCCTACCACCCATAAATCCTAAAGAATATCAAGTTTCTTATTGGAAGCAGATGGGACGCTTTTAGAAGTTGCCACCTCCATGTCAATGACTTAAACTTTAAGTGCTTGGGTATCTGTGGAATTCTAAAATGGATAATGAATGGAAAGTAATTAAAATACCATCTATAAATTTGCAACCACCCAACTTCAGAAGGATTATTTAGTCATTTCCAATTCTTCTAATCTTGTTCATCTAAATAAAAATTATAGCTATATATCCTGTCTCTATGTTGTTTGATCTTTGACATTTATTGTTTTAGAAATATTGGGTTTTATTATGTGGAAATACTTTCCCATATTTTTTAATTCTTATTGCTTTATGACTTCATGAAAGTCTGCTTGGGCATGTTTTGTTGAATCCAGCACTCAATTTTATAAGACGTAGGCATTTAGATGAAAAGATGGCATCCAAGTATCTATATGCCCTTTGTTAGTAGTTGCTACACATGTAAACCTAGTTTGTTTCATTCCCTCCAAAAAAGGTATCAGTGACCCTGAAAATAAAATATCTGGGAAAGATCAGAATAATAAGAAATCTGTCCTAGCTGGGTAACTGGAAACTGTCCATTTCCAGTTACAGAGGTGAATTTCAATGATTCTACCCTTTTGTAGTTGATGTTTTCCTGACCTAGCCATCTTGTTAACATTACTCTAGAAAGTGTTCTGAAGTCAAGTTGCCTTCCCAAGTTAATTATACCCCCACTTTCTAGTTCAGAAAAAAAAGGAGGGCCATAAAAACAATGGGCAAGTTAAATATACATTTACTTTTGACCTTAACATTGACCAGTGAAGTATTTAATTATTTTCTTGTATCCAAAGGGTAAAGGGAGGCCTCCATAATTTATAGTGCCCTTAACTTAATCACACTGCTATCTCAAAGTACTATAGATCAGTACACCGTCAGTATTTTCATTGTCATAAATAATGACAAGATCTTCTGAAATATATGCCCATAATTTCACTTTGATCTATTTTTACAACATGAATGACAGCCTTTACTTTATGTACCATCGTTCAATAGAAAAATAAAGGACTCTAGGAATTTATAATAGAATGGTGAGCCATGTGGGCAGGATATATGATTCAGTATGGAAATTCTTCATAAACATCCAGTGAAACCAGTGAAACTCATATTCTCATTCATTGGTTTTTATACTGTATAATGGGGTTGGTTTTAATTTCCATTATATCTAAAGTTATGAATAGACAATTTTCTGGCTGATTGAGATACACCAGTTTCTTCTTTGAAAATTTCCTTAACTTTTTGCTTTGCTTTAGTTGTGTGTGTGTGTGTGTGTGTGTGCTTGTATTTTTTGTTATGATTTGGTTTTTGTTCTTTAGAACATACTCAACAGTACTCAGTGATTGCCCTTTTGTGCTCATGATGGGGCTTGGGGTACCAAATATGGGATGGTTGAATTAGAAATACATATTCAAGAGAGAATATAGACTCCTTTGAAGTGGGAAAAAGCAAGCAAAGAAATATAAAGATCAGCAAGTGAGATCCTTATCTAAAGGAGAAACACAGAAATAAAGAGCAAGTCCAATTTCCTTTATTTTTAACTATTAAGATTTAATGTTGGGGCGCGGGAGATAGCATGGAGGTAAGGCATTTGCCTTTCATGCAAAAGGTCATCGGTTCGAATCCCGGTGCCCCATATGGTCCCCCGTGCCTGCCAGGAGCAATTTCTGAGCATGGAGCCAGGAGTAACCCCTGAGCACTGCCAGGTGTGACCCAAAACCCCCCCCCCAAAAAAAAAGATTTAATGGCTCATGACTACACTGAGAAATAGTATATTGAGCTTTTGGGATATAGCTCTGTGGTGAATTCAGAAGTCCAGAATGTAGGTGTTAATAAAAAACTTGAATGTATTGAGCACCTTTGTTAGGTGAGCTCAGTGATGAACACTAACAATAACACACCAGGCAAACTCATCTTGCGTTCTTGTATCTCATTTGTCTCAGTCTTACTTGAGGCTTGCAAAAAGCTAAATTGGTAGAAAGACAAAGATAAATGATTCATTTATAATGAAAAAAAATAAGATGTGTGATATTACTTTTCTTATTCTTTGGCTAAAACAGAAGTACCCAGACTTATATAACCGATCACTTCTTTTTTAGAAAAAAAAATCTCATTGCACCTTTGGAAATCAACTTCTTTTATCAGACAAATAAAAAAAATATATGCATTGGAGATTGCTGCTCTTCCTCTAGATCATTTTAACATTTCCTTAGGGTTGGTATTGCCCACTTTGGGAGTTGCAAAGGTTAGCACACTACTAGATCAACCCACATGTTTTAGGTAATAATTGCTCTAAAGAGGATGCAGTTGTCTTTATTCAAAATTTTAGTCTACTAGAAATAGTTATCACCATAGATGATTAATAATCTGGTTTCGTTGACAAAGGGTTAGAACTCTTACCGAGCATTTAGTGCTGTCTTTGACTCAGGCAGTTCAAAACCTGGCTGACTTGTGAAAGTGTTAATAGCTTCTCTTCCCACGCTTGGTTGGTCTTGCAGATTGGGAGCTGAAAGAACTTTAGCTTTTCCATTCAGATTAATTCTGCCCAAAATGTTCAATTCATTTAAAATGAATTAAGACATAACTTTGCTTTAGGTATTTTAAAACTACTTCCTCTCCTGTCTCCTCACTAAATCTAGGTCTAGCTAACTTCCTATAACTTCTTACAGGAGTGTTTTCCATATGACTCTCTTAAAGGTACCTAAAATTCAGCATGTTCAAACTTTTTTCCCCAACACACTCCTCATTCTGTGTCCAACCTCAGGGAAGAGAGCATTGTCATTACAGAAAAGAGAAGTCTGAAATAAGGCTATTTGCTCCTATCCTTTCTCCCATCTGTGCTTCATTTGACTGATTAATTTGAGAATGAGGATTCTGGGGCAGCATAAGGCAATGATCAGGGGTTATTTCTGTCTGTGCACTTAGGAATTACTCCTGGTGGGAGTAATAGATATTAACTTTATAACATTTTGGGCTATCTCCATGTTGTAGTCAAGTCATGTTTTTAAAAATCATGAATGATATTCTACATTGAGACAAAAAGTTTCAACAAATAAATGAATAGAATAAATGTGTTATGATCTTGTATCAGGAATTGTTTTTTTAAAGGAGCTGTACCATATTTTACTGTATACTTTTTTATCAGCCTTTCCATAGAGTTGGAAGGATTGAAATTTAAAAAATTGATCTCAATTGTTCTGGTTGCTATATAGAGAATAAACTACAGAAAGCAAGAAAGAAAGCAAGACTAATTAGGAAGTTATTAGAAAAAGAGAGGAGAGGATAGGGATATAATACAGGTACTTAGGTTGCATGTCTAACTTATTCCTGACTTGGTTCAATCTTCTGCACCTCATGGTTTCCTAAGTATTCCTGGATGCATTGCTAAAGTCACCCAGTGCCACTTGGGTTTTCTGGATATTATCAGGCCCTTGCATTGGAACATCAATGTTGCTACTGAGGGGCCCGGGAGATAGCATGGAGGTAAGGCGTTTGCCTTTCATGCAAAAGGTCATCGATTCGAATCCCTGGTGCCCCATATGGTCCCCCGTGCCTGCCAGGAGAAATTTCTGAGCATGGAGCCAGGAGTAACCCCTGAGCACTGCCGGGTGTGACCCAAAAACCAAAAAAAAAATGTTGCTACTGAGAATCACTGTTGGGGTCTCCAGATTTACTGAATACCAATTAAGAGGATGAATCCCCAAAAGAAAAATTTATGAGAAAAAGATTATGACTCAGGTCAGTTAGTAGATTCTTTATAAAATCTAAAGTTAAAGCTAAAAGATGTATTGATGGACCAGTGAGAATATTTAAACTAGAGAAGTCCACAATTATGTCAAAGTTTTAAACATGAACAACTAGAAGTAGAAATACTGATAACAGAAATGAAGACAGCTACAGGTGAAATAAGTTTTAGGACTGTGCTTAAATTTGGATTGGCTCATGCTAAATTAGCTTCTTTATAAGACAACTATTTGTAGATGTCTTATAAATCAAAGTAAATTGATGTCCAATGTTCAGAAAACTACAAGCTGTAGATATAGATATTTTTAATAATAATTTTATTGTGATCAAAAAGTGAGTAACATCTTTCTCAGAATATTTAGATTGGTTGAGATTACTTTGAAGTTTAATATATATACATGGGCAGAGGCATCTGCCCCCAACATTTAATCTGATCACTAGGACTCTAAACCATAGCCCAATAAATGAGGCACATGGTTTTTTTCTAATAGTAGTGTTGAATAAATCACTAAATATGTCCTTTAGTGGAGAATGGAGGCACATTAAAAGAAATAAGGCAATTGCTTAATGTATGTTTAACCCTCATTTGGTCCCTAGAACTGTATATGATCCCCTGAGCACTACCAGAAGTGATTCCTGAGCAGAGCCAGAAATAACACACACACACACACACACACACACAAGCTGACAGATGTGACACAAACAAATAAAAAAATTCTCAAAGTTTTCCTGTTAGGGTGGCTAATGGGAAAGCTGGCAACCAAAGTATTTCATACCTACCACTTATCTGAATACTTGGGTTCCCACAAATTTATGTTAAAATCTAATCTCCAGTGAGAAGGCATTTTGAAGATGAAGCTTTGGGGAGATGTACAAGTCCAAGTACTTAGGTTAGGTTACATTAGGTTAAGACCGTCAAACTTTCATAAATGAGATTTGTTTTCTTATAAAATAGGCTGAAGGGAGTTCCATCACCCTGCCATGTGAGGCGCTAACAAAAATGCTTTCGTCTTTAAACTCCAAAGAATCTCCTCCGACTTTAAATATGCCCATCTAATTCTTGTATTTTTAACCTCTATCATCAGTGAGATATGAACTTCTACTGTTTCTTTGTTTGTTTGTTTTGTTTTGGGGCCACGCCCGGTGATGCTCAGGGGTTGCTCCTGACTATGCGCTCAGAAATCACTCCTGTCTTGGGGGACCATATGGGATGTTAGGGGATCCAACCGTGGTCTGTCTTAGGTCTGCCACACGCAAGGCAAATGCCCTACCACTGCGCCATGACCCAGGCCCCAATTTCTGTTGTTTCTAAGCCATGCAGTCTACACGACTTTGTTATAGCAGCCTGAAAGAACAGCAATAACATTAATTAGACTAAAGGGGAACATCGTACCTCTTCAAAAAGTTACAAACCATAAGAAATAGAAACCATTCCAAATCAACATGATTTTATTCATGCTTACAATTTGGAAAAACAGACATTATGAAAGTCTATTTTAAAGCACCAGTATCAGATTTCCTGTATTTTTCTCCTACATATGTAAATTCTGGGTACCACATTACTAAATTTTTTGAACTCTGCGTTAGTGACCCATCACAAAAGAGTTATGAGTCAGGTGATGATCCATTCATCAGTCATAGGAAACACGAGGCACCAAAAATTTAGTACAAAATCCCAAAGCCACAAAAACTAGCCACAGTTTCCTATCACATGGGATGTGACTCATGTCTCAATTGGGCACATATACCATATTACAGTCACAAAAGAAAATGTTTCTTAAACAAACTTTTCCCCCCAACATCATCTGCACAGAGCAATAATTTGATGAAAATCTTTTGAAACTTACAAAGTAATTTATTTCTTTGTGGCTGGCATATATTGCTATGCTTGGTTCTTACCACCATTTAGGGAACAAAATGATGGGCAATTAATCCTTTAACTATCTTCAGCTGACTCCAGGGTAAAATTGAGAATGAATGGAAAGAAACACCCATTGGCTGGCCTAACCTTTGGACCTCCCAGAAAGTGCTTCCATGCTCTCGGGATACCCCTTCACCCAACACCCAGGGAGAATGGACCATCTTGATCCTGCTTGGGTTCTTAAAACTGCACTGCTCTTCTCAGCTGGTTGAGAGAGAGAGAGAGAGAGAGAGAGAGAGAGAGAGAGAGAGAGAGAAGACAGAGAGAGACAGAGACAGAGAGAGACAGAGAGAACAGAGAGAGAGACAGAGAGAGAAACAGACAGAGAGACAGAGAAAAATTTTTAGTACCAACCTAGATGTATTACAGAACTTTTTATGCAAAGACATCTACAAATTTGATTGTTTTATTTATAATGAATAGTAGGAAATGAGTGAATAATACAAAGACCTCACTTCAATATCTACTCAATGATTCAGTATTAATTAATAAGTGTCTGTTAGGTACTAATCATTTAATTCAAAAAAGACAAAAGCATGAGATCTAGGATAGCATTAGACAATCACATAAGTAAAAAGTTATGGAACTAGAATAAAACATTCATTAAAGATTCTAAATAAGTAAAAAGTTATGGAACCGGAATAAAACATTCATTAAAGATTCTAAAAGGACAATTTACCCAAATCAGCAGAAGTCTTGAGTTATTCTGGAAGATGAAGAAGATAAAGGAATTCTAGGTAGAGGAAATAACAAACGCAAAAGCTGAAATGTAAAATGAAGTCGCCTGTCTTCTATGTAATAGAGGTCACAAAATATGGCAGTGAGGATGCCTCAAGACTAGCATGTTGGAAATAAATCTTTAAACTGAGGCATCAGAAACATGAAGGTATATTTTTATCAAAATGCAACTTAGAGAAACTTTTTCTAAATGATGATAAATTCCTTTATTATCTAAGCTATTCAAGTTAAAATATTTATTTAACTTTTCCTTGAAGTCAATATTTCTGAGAAAATATTTACAAAATTTGATTTATCCATCAGTATTTTGATTCTAAAATTTGATGAATTCCAGATTTTGAAGAAATATTATATTCATCCCAGAGGCAAGTTTTGCAAATATAACATCTTCCTACTATCATTTAGTTGTCAATTTTAATTTGTGTTGCTTACTTATTATAATAGACTTCATTACATTTTAGAATGATAGAAATATTGACAAACTTGAAAAATAGTGGAGTTCCTTTCAACAGCCTAGTATAGCTCTTTTCTATTTTTATTTTAATCTTTTTTTAAATACATATTTAGTAATGGTGTGTACTACTTTTGGTCTGAAAAACAAATGATAAATGTTGGAGACAGAATGTCCTGTTTAAGAAAAAGTGCAGCCAGAACATGCCACATTCCTGCTTCTTCTACCTTGCAGATTAATATATAGACAAACTATGGAATGTCATATTGCCTTTTGGGAATGTTATAATCCCCTAGAACATAATCACTCAATTAAACAGCATAGACTGCTGGCAAAAGGATTCCTTAAAACCATATCAGTCACGATTCAGTCTTAAATTAGGCATTCCATTCTTGGGTTTTTTTTTTCCCTTCCTTGATTTTCTGGATTTTATCCATAGGCTCCAGGTGCCATTTAAATCAATATGTTAAACCTATTTGTGTCAACTTCAAGCCTTCCTTAGCATTTTTTCTGTTTAGGCTCTTTTAGTTCATTTGTTTTCTGGGTCTTAACCTTTGCTGTGATACCTTATTTTTATAAAATTGACACTCTGCAGAAACTATATAGAATATACATGTTAAAGAATTTGCTCATCTTTTACATTTGTTATAAATATTACTAACTTTATGTATGATATAAATCTTCATAAATATTATCTACTAATATTTAGCATTAAAATTAGCCACTTAACTAGTCATTACAATTGGTCATTAGTGGAGTAAAATATCTTAATGTAGATTAGTAATTCCTAAAATAGTGGTTCTATATATCAAAATATTATATTATCCAAAGGTACATTTGTATTTGTTTTTTTTACTAAAGAATCTAATATAACATATGAAGTTGAAATGAATGAGACTTTCACTTAGAGTTCTTGACCTATACACATTTCTATGCTTCCATGTTGATGTCGTAGGAGAATGAAAACCCATCAAGATTGATAAGAATTTACTTCTTATTAACTTAAAGGTGAATTGTTGATTTCCCTGCTAGATAAGATGTTGCTACTTTCCTATACATCCACTACACAATGCACCTAATTTGATATCGTGGTCCCACACACCAAAAGGGCTCAGAACTTACAGTTAATTAACTTGACAAACATACCTACATGAAGTTCCCTTTTTAATAGCCTCCATTAAACAACAACAAAAACAAATTTTTGAGAAATTTAGTTTTATTAACACTCTACACCTTGCCCAAAGACTGTCTAATTATTCTCTTCACAGCACAGCCTGGTTTTGAGACATTGAGATTGGTGACTGATGGATGATTAACTGGGATGTTCTTTCCACAATTACTTTGGGACTCTTGGAGGAGATATTGTGAGAAATCTCAGAACAGTATGATATTTTTTTTTGGATATCAGCATCACCTCAAGCTCCTTAACATTGTGGACTAGAAACTTCCAAAATCACTGGGCAGCATGTCCTTAGTCTTCTTGTTGCTCCCCTTGTTGGGTATCAAGATCTGGCCCTTGAATCTTTGGCACACTCCACTGCTTATGTCTCTGGGTTTCCTCCATTTGCACTTGATATAGTGGTTGGACTTATGTCTGATGACCTTCTATTTTATGATCTTGGTGATCTTGGGGTTCAAGAGGGGTTTGGTGTTGGCCATGGTGACTTTTTTTAAAATAATATCTTTAATTAAGCACAGTGATTACAAGCATGTTTGTAGTTGGGTTTTATTCATAAAAAAGACCCCTTCATCAGTACAACATTCCCACCACCAATGCCCTCCATCTCCCTCCTCTCCCACATGGTGGCTTCTAAGAGGAGATGGTAACCACCTCTGTAGGTAGCAACCAACAACTACAAATTTAAACTTTATCTTCAAAGAGTTATTAGAGTCTAAGTTGCCTCAAAATCCTGAGGGAGAAAAAAGAGAGAAAAGAAACAGTTTGATAATTTTCTGAATAGCATAGTATGGTCATATCTACATTCTTTTTAATTGAAGTGCTAAAGGATATCTTGTCATCTGTACAGTAATGAAAATTGTAAATTAGAGATCTTTAAAACGTTGAGATCTGACAGCTTGAATAGGCACTAAGCTTTTCTTTTTTTATTTTTATTTATTTATTTATTTATTTTGGTTTTTTT
>PVKC010007229.1:0-18333 GCA_004027635.1 Crocidura indochinensis
ACAACAACAACAACAACAACAAAAACTAACAAACAAAAGCCAGTTTGCAGACAAGGATGCTTCATCTCTATAGTTCTCTAACCTAAAAGCTCTCTTGCCCTTTCTCCCTTCCAGATGCTGGTTCCCAAAGCATTATGAGCTTGTGAAAGGCTTCCATTTTAGTGCAACTTTGACCAAGTGCCAAGCTTTATGTTACTGAATCTTATTTTTGAATGCTTTTCCTTGATAGGCTCAAATTTCTGGAGGCCTTTTATAGTGTTCCATAAATAAGCAACTTTGTTGGAAAGGGAAAAGACTGGCCAAGTGAGACTGCTTGCTCACGACAGTTGTCACAGAGAGATTTCTGTGTACCTTCCAGTTGGAGATACACTGATCTTTTTTTTTTTTTTTTTTTTTGCTGAGAAGCAATGCAGCTGCTAAATTCAGTACACTAAAGGAATTCGTGGAACAAAAGTATCAGTCTCTATATGGGTTGTACTTGGTCCCTGCTCAATGTCCTCTAACCCATTTCACGGATCTTTTCTAGTTCTGTTCACTGGTTTGCTTTTGTTTATTTGTTTGCTTGTTTGGGGACCACAGTCAGCAGTGTTTATTCTGGCACTATGCTCAGTGATCACTCCTGTAAGGAGTGGTGTGTATATAGGGGGGGACCATATAGGCCAGTGAAAATCAAACCCAGATTACCCACCTGCAATCTAAACACCCCATCCACTCTATATCACTCCAGTCTAGCCCTTTCTTAGTAATTTGCAGTTTATTAAGGGATCAAATGTAAAATGGACAATTCCCTGACCAGAAGCAATGGCTCTTTGCTGGAAGACCTTATGTGATAGATACTGCTGCACTCTGGCTGTGGTACACACACACACACACACACACACACACATACTTCATTATCGTCATTATCATCATCATCATCATCATCATCATCATCCTCATCCTGAATTTAGAGATACTGTTGCAGTAGTATGCAGGCTCCATTCTCTACGAGACATTCAGACTTCGGGAGCATATCTATTGTGGGGAACATGACCTGAAAAGGCACCCTAAAAGGAATTGAGGGGATTCTATCAAAGGACATAAAATAATCTATTACAAAACACAGTGGGAGGCAGGTGCTGAGAGGCACAGATAGGAGGAGTCAGGAACAAAAGAACCAGAGTCACACAAAGGCAATTCGATGCAGTGAGTGATTCTGAATGAGAATTCTTCCTCCCAGGAGCCTCAAGGCTTGAGCCCTAGGGCGCCATATAGAAGAGAACATCCTAATTATTACCCAAAAAAGCCCGAGTGAGACAAGTGCAATTTGCTTGTGCTTAATATATCTGCATTTGGGAAGTTATACAGGCTTACAAAGTCCCTTTTAACCTAGCAGTTCTCCTGGTTGGGACTGTCAAAGGGCTCTATAAGCTGTTTTTTGTTTTTAAACAAAAGAATCTCCTAAATCCACAGCTTGAATTTCACTAATCTTCAGAAAGAAGTTGTAATCTTTATAATAATTGTATTTATAAAATTCTAAATATCTGTGAGAAATAATGTCTTAGTCCATAAAGGATTCTAGAAAACAATTCAAAAACCACATAGAAAGAATTAGATTATGAAGAACTAGTAAAGGCAGCAATTATAACATAATAGATACAGAGCTGAGAAGCAAAAATTTAATAGTACTTAGAAACTATTGAAAGTGCTCAGGTAAACCCAAAATACCTATAGTAGGGACAATGATACTGCACAGTCCAGTTTGGTCTAATATTCCTGAATGTCAACAATTACACAAGCCAAGTTATATTTTCTATATTGAATGGGCTTAGTGTAAGAATGAGACTGGTTGTTGGAAGTTATACATATTTCTACCGTCAGAGTTTTCAATGATGATCTATGGACAGGTTTTGTTTTAATTGCTAGAAAATACATTAAAAAGAAATAGCAACCTTCCATGAAATTAACATGGCCCTAGTTTATTAAATATATTTCATTTTGATTATCCCCTGTTTCAAGCATTTGGAAGTCTCTATTAATTGAATTCAAAGTTCCACAATAGAAATACTGCCAAAATTGACTGGATATCTGCCATGTATCAAGCATTGTACTAAGTGTAAAATATATCAAATGAATAAGAAGTAAAAAAAATGAATAAGAAGTTAGATCTTCGTTCATCAAGGACAATGGAATTCAGAATTATCACAATTCTTCACAATCTGAAGAATCTATCTATGGAGTAGATTCCATTCATTAGAATTTGAAAGAGCAATTTTTAAAAGTTGAATTCCTTGGAAAATCATTTGTTTCAGACACAGATGGTGGTTCCCTTCAACCCTGAATATTCAAATGATTAGATTCATCTGGGTTCCCCAGCAGTAAAGAAAGCACTCAGAGATCAAACAGAATCTGTATCCATTTCTCCATTCCATCCTCACCAAAAGGAATAAGCAATATATCAAACTAACAATAATCTCAGACAAAGGAGCAACCAATCACTGCAGAAATGTGACCACTGCTCCAACCTCATGCATGCTGCAATACAGAAAAGCAAGGGAGTGGGAATGTCTTGACCTTAACCCAGCTGATCATCTCCCAAGGGCTAGCACCAACTCAGAAGAATTCATCCTTCACAACCTAACTATAAGTTTCCTTCTTCCTCTTGGGGGTGTTTCATGGTGTCCTTCCCCCCCCCCCACAAAAGGTAAGTGCTAGTGTAAGCATGGTTCTTGTGAACCTCACTCTGAGACCTACATATATGTCCATACCTTCCTCATAACAAAGACTCTGGAGTAGAACCTATAGATAGAAGGACCTGGGAAAATATAGAAAAACTGAAATCTAGAGAAGAAAGACATCTGTCCAACTTATGTTCTCTAGATAACTATTTGGGAATTTTGGCTGGTTTTGCTTTGTAAATTTTTCATCAATTATTTTTTGAAGTTAATTGGTTTTTTGGATTTTTGCTTGTTTTTGTTTGCTTGTTTGCTGTTTTTTTTATTTTTGGGCCACACCCTGCCATACTCAGGGGTTACTTACTCCTGGCTCTGTGCTCAGAAATCACTCCTGGTAGGCACAGTAGACCATTTGAAATGCTGGGATTCGAATCACCATTGGTCCTAGGTCAGCTGCTTGCAAGGCTCTACCACTGTGCTATCACTCTGGCCCCCAAAGCTAATTGTTTTTAACCTTTCTTCTTTTGGCAAAAGAAACAAGGGAAAGAATTAAATTAAGAGAGGGGAAAGGGATAAGGAAGGAGAAGAAAAGGAAAAAAAGAAGGGATAGAAAGAGAAATGAAAGGAATGAAGTGAAAGAAAAAGGGGGAGAGCCATTGAAGAAAGTTGACACAATGCCACTGACTAATTTTAATCACTGGAAAATATTAGATACTAGCAGTGTCATATCAGTCTCGAGAAATTTCCAGTAGTTTCACACCTATCCTGAAGTCAGCTTTCCCTTTCCTTGTTCCATGTCCTCCTCATTAACCTACCTTCACTGAAGACAAAATCAGAGATGATGTCAAAAGGCTGGATGTGCACTGCAGACAGAATCATAGTGACTGTCTTCTGTGGATCATTAGAAGCCAGGGAAATAGTCTGCTGTGCTTGACATTCGTAAGACTTTCCAGCTGGGGTCACCAAGGCAGAGAGGTGATGGGAGTTGGCTGTGTACTTCTTAGCTGCAGAGAAAACCCAGAGCACTGGTTAGGGCTGCTTACTTGCAGAAAATTCCCTTCTTCTAACCATAGTTTTCTCTTCTCCTTTCCACACCCCTCCTTTCCATCTCATCCAGTATATGTGGTCATACCTTGCAGAGGTTGTTGTTTTGCAAATGATATCACATTGTTATAAAGGACAAATGTCCCCCTTTCCATGAGCAGGAACTTCTTAAATATTATTTTTGCACTTATTTATTTATTTTTGAATGAGTCAATTGGGCACTGGAAAGATAGTAGAGTAGGTAAGGGACTTTCCTTACAGACTTCTGACCAGGTTAGATTCAGGGCACCATAGATGGTCCCCCCAGCATCACCTAGAGTAAGCCAAACTCAAGTACACTTTCATGCCCCTCACACACACAAATGACAAATCACATCATTTTTTCTAAATACAATATAGTAATGGATATTTCAAAGATTCACAACTGTGACTGGGTTTATCACAGTTCATATAGCATCAGCAAAGCATGGCTGGTGTCCATGAACACATACATACCATCAGAAGTCTAACTCTATTTTTCCTTTTCTGACTTTAAGTTTATTCTATGACACACCCATTTTGTGATCTATTTTATAGGGATAATTTTACAGGGAAAAATACTTGAACATGAATTTTGATCAAGTGAGAATAATGTTCTTTGTTGCAGCCATGATACAAAGTGAAATGAGAGCGAAAATACATTCTTTTCATCACATCTTTAGAACAAAAAATTATTTCCCGAGTGGCCCAGCATTTGAAAGTCTCAAAATGAGTCAATCAGAACATTTACAGAATAAATAAATGAATCATATGTGGTTTTTGATGGTACTTGCAAACGGGAGAGTAGAATTGTAGTGACAGCTGATTCCTCTTGCCATTATGTTTTTGAGGATTTGTGTAAGCTGTTGGCATGGAGGACGGGAAAAGCTTGTGAACTAGAACTATTCAAATCCCCTCTGGGGGACTGCAGTCAGTGAGGACAGTTTGTGAGCCCTGTGCCATGAGCAAAAAGATACTGAGACTCTCAACATAAAGGAAAGAATGGCCCTCTTCATCGAAGGCCTAAGATAAAAATGGTGCAGTAGAAAATTAAACAGCTTTGCTCTTCTCCAAGCTCTGCTAAAAACCTCAGTGGTTGTCTTGCAACAGCACAGAAAGATGGGTCCACACTGGAGGCCTCATCTAGAATTGGGCTATGAGTCACAGGTCTCCAGTTCCTCGGGCCAAGGGATCTTGGTAAATCTACAAAAGCATGAGATCAGAGACTGATAATTGCTCCTTCTTCCTCATCACAGACATAAAATTTTGGTCATACTTAGTCTAGGTGAGAACAAAGACTGAAAGAGGTTTCTACAACTTCGATGAATTGAACTTGCTTTCTTCCCAGACTTCTTCCCTAGTCCCTTTGGCCTCTACTTACCACGGACTGCATCTTTAAAATGGGACTTTTCTGAGGAGTCGTAGAGAAATTGGACTTTGCTCAGCCTCCAAGTACCTTCTGGTCCCTTGGAAGTGTTATGGCTTTCCTGCCCGGCAAGGAAAGAAAGGAGAATAGAACGTCAAGAGAGGGATGACCACTGTCCATGTTCTCCCGGAGTCTGTACCCCTTCTCTGCGAACCCCTTGGTTACAGTTACCTTGACAAACAGCAGTTTCAGCGTGTAGGCGCCATCCACCCAGGACACCTGCAGCTCCGACTCATTATGACCACAGCGGCCCTTCACCTCAGCTCCCCGGGTCAGTGAGATGTCAGCTTGTTCGGTGATCAGCTGGGAACACAGACGCCCCGTCCCCCCTCAGCGTGCCCGGCCCCACGAGGGACGGTAAAGGGCAGTTCGTCCAAATTCCGAATTTCACGCCTGGGCGCTCCTTTGTGCCCGCTCCCAGGTCCGGGTACATGCGGTTAGGTGCTCTACGTGCAGACCCCCGCGGTAGGGAAGCGGAGTGAGAAGGGTTTACTTTCAAAGCAGGCAGGGTGAGCAGAGGCCTTACAAGCTGGCACCCCCATGCAGCATTCAGGAGCAGCCTGCAAGGGCACAGGGGGGAAGGCGGGAGACCTGGGTCTTCTTAGGGCCTCCAGGGTCGGTGCCTTTCCGCCCTGGAGCCCTAGGAGCAAACTGGAGGGGAAAAGGTTTTCTTACATCAACATAATTGCTGGCCCACACATCATAAGGAACAATAAATTTGGCTGCAAACTCTGCCATGAGACACGTCGTCCCATTTTCCCGCACCACAAATATATCTTTTTCCGGGTTAGTGGAAAGGCCTGAGAGATTTTCCACTTCTTGTTCTGCCATGATTTGAGCCATTGTATCTGCAGAGGAAAAAAAAATCCTATCGGTTCCATGCCCAGCTTGCACCCATGTCTCTGGCACAGAGGTAGGGAGAGGCTGTGGTCTACAGACAGTCTTTGGTGGCAAAGTTCCCAGCTGCCTGCTCTGCCCTCTGTGAGCCATTTCTCTAACCTGCCCTGGCACCAACATCGCCACTCTATCTTAGATGCACGTTTGGAATTATTTTTTCTTTGCATTTCAAACCCTTACTAGCTTAAAATCTGATTGGCCTTTCTCTCACTCTCTCTCTCTACTCCCAATTGAGGCTTTTAAACCAAATTTTACTTGCCAACACCAAGAAGCAGGCCCATATAGCATGCTAGAATAATATTAGTCAAGTGTGATTCTTTGGCATTGGCAGGAGAGCTTCCAGCTCCTTCGAGTCCCCTCTAAAGAAAAGAGGAGGCTGTCTGAAAAAAAAAAATCAAAACCCCAAAACCTCCAAGGAAGGAAGGGCCCTATTTCGACCGTAAGCTACTGGCTTTCTCCCGCCAGTTCCTTTCTATGCGGAGGCCACCTGCCCTGGCGGGCACTGCAACATTACTCACAGCACAGCATCAGGAGAACTCGAAGTCTCCACTTGGGGGAAAGGGTTCTTCCTCGGAGATCCATGCTTGCTGGGAAGCTGCTGAGGCCACCGAAGAGGGAATCCCGCAACGTCCCCTCCGCTGAGTGAGCCTGGGGAAGCCAGGGGCGGGGGCGAGAGATAAAGGGGACGCTGGTGGGCGACAAGGCCACTCCCAGGAGCTGTGTCGCCCGATGCTGCGGGGACCTTGGTCTAGAGTCCAGAACGCCTCCGTCCGTCCCACAGAGCCAAGCAGGACGAGGGAGCTGTCCACGGCTGGAGTGCTGAAGAGCTCGGTCGTGGGGAGCAGGACTGTGGCTGGGCCGCTGCTGAGCTCAGGCCAATGGGGTTCAGTGGGAGGAAAACGGGGTGCTGAGATGCTCCAGTCTCTTTCCAGCTCTGCAACTGTTGCCGCAGTTATGTTCCAGTCGGGAGAAACTTGGTAGCGCCCTCGGAGTTACTCCATCTCCCTTCTGAGCCAGTTATTAGGGAGGGTAAGGCATCAATCACATCGCTGGAATCCCGGTTTGAGGATGCGTCTGGTCTGGTGGCTGAAAGAAAACGCTAGAGCACAGATCGTAGCTGTTTTAGGAGGAGGTGGAGGAGGCAGGACTAGAGAAAGAAAAATGCTATGGCAACAGTTCTCTGAATTTGGCGCCGGCCCCCTCCCCTGCTCTCAATGAGCTCATGGATTTCCAGTTAAATTGATGCCTCCTCCTCGAATGAAGTCGTGAATTCAGAACAACCACTTAGGCTCATTCTCTGAGTTCGGATCGCATGAGGACTCTGAACTCTAGCTCACCACCATCCTATTTATTCTGATTGCACTGGCAAAGGTATGTAGGTAAGCCTGAGGTCTGTGAGATTTATTTAGGATCTCAGGAACAGTTTTATCATGGCAACATACATACACGTATCATTGTAACTCTGCAGAATGTAGGGGAACAGAAAATTTACTACTGAATTACAATTCTTATATTTGTGTAGTTGACAACTTGCTTAATAAATCAGGTATAGATCTTTTGGCAATAGGTAGTGTTGTCCTCAGTCATGAGTGTGATACTAATTTCTTGCAGCTATTTCATTATATAAGTAACAGCAATATAATGTCATAAAGCAATAAGTGCATACTAAGGGCAAAATTACAAAGTAATAAAATTACAAACTTCATAGTCATTGTTAAATTTTATCTTCCATACTAGTTTAGAAAAGATGATATACCTCACAATGATTGTATATATTTCCAAATACAGGTTTGCAGCTATTAAATGACCTTCCGAGTGTCACATGGTCAGTTAGAATTAAAATAGAAATATCACATGCTTTGTATAGGTAATCTTCATTAGCTATTATATAATACCTTGACTCCAAAATATTTTCCATTTCATTTTTATTCAAAGAGAAAATAACAATATGAAGACATAAATTCCTAAACTTTATAAATTCATAAATTGCTGAAATATATATACTGCTCTAATGTATATTTTCAACAATGAATTGTTCTTTTGTTGAAACCCATCTATGTACTAATTATTAGATATATTGATCTAAGTGATCTGTAGATCAATTCAAATGATAAAGTATTATTTAAAATGACACATTTTGTTTTTTGAAATGCATAAAACATTTCTCCAAAGTACATAAGTGATAATATGTAGAAAACCCGGGAACATCTGAATTAAAATGAATAATTATCAGCATGGATTGAAATTTTAAAATTCATGTGAATTAAAATATGTTCTATTAGCAACTGCTACTTATTTTAATGTAATATAATAATAATAATAATAAAAACAATTAGGCATTTATATAATCTTTCCTTTAATACTGCAGTTAAGAAAGAAATTAATCAATTTTGCTCTATGATTCCTTACATTTGTGACCTTGCACAGATTTTTATTTTTCTGACTTGATTTAAAAAATTGGGAGCTTAGGGTTTACGGCTGATTTTTCTAGCGAGTTAGTGAAATTAGATAATTTTTAGTGAAGAATATTAGATCATTCAAACTTAAAGATAAGTAAATTTAGCCCCAAAACATTAAGTGACTACACTACCTACCATATAAACTATACCTGGTACTTTGGATATCCAAAGATGAACAATACTATTATATGAGTAGAAATATGTGTAAATGATTTTGACTATTTTATATATAATAACATATATTCTCATTGTTAAGTTAAAATAGTGACTTGATTACATGAATACCTTCATCAGTAACAAAATATTAGAAAATAGGCATGGTAATGTACACAAAATTATTATATTTGACTTATAAATCACATAATTATAACTCTGAAAATGACTTATTTCTCTATTACTTGAATGGAAAAGTTGAAGAAATGATAGAATATATAGACTTATGTGGATTGTGGTATGTCAAATTCATCATTACTTTTGGAGGGACCAATATAAAGTATCAGAGGGCTAAGTATGCTCGAAATCCATTAGCTTTCCATCTCCTATACAGCCTTTATATCTTTCAAAATATTCTCTTCAAGTTGTATATTTTCTTAACAATATAGCCCCTATGAATCCCATACCATTAGGTGATAGATATTTCAAAGGCGTTGAAGGAAAGGTTCCTGCGTTCATAATTTTTAGTTTGATGTGGAAAATTTAAGCACATAAAGATATAGCATTGACCGTCAACAAGGGTACATAAATATTTAAGGAATCTGAAAGTGCAGTTGCTATTGGATGAATTGACCAAAATGGCCTCTTAGAGAAGATAGATTTGAAGCAGACAAACTTACCTAAGTGAAAGACAAGAAAAGCAAGGCAAATGGACGAAATGAGTGTTAAACAAGAATCGGTACAAAGATGGAACACTTTATTCTTTTATATTTAACAATTAGCAATAACTTAGGTCTCCAATTTGTTAGTTAATTTTTCCAGGTGGAATGTGCAAAAAGATGGCATTTGCAGAGCTGCAGAGCTTACATTAAAAAATAAATATTTTAATTGAAAAGCATTTTTTTGCACCGGGTTGCACTTGTTTTTTGTAGACTCAAGAAACACATTGACAAAAACAGGAGGGAGGATACACATTAGAAGACATTCATGAGCTTCAAAGAGGGGAAATGAGTCTGTGCTGCTGCTTAAATTTGGCTTGTGGTGCTCAGTACATCATTCATTAAACTATAAAAAGATATTATATATTTATTTAAAACATAAAAGCACTTTACAATCCCCTTCCCAACATAAACACAAAGAAACAGACAGGTAACTGAAGCTGAGTTAGTTTAACTGGGAACTGTTAAACCAGAAGTATTGCTTACTATACTATTTTCAGATGATCACTGAGTAATTATATAATTTTATTTAATCACTGTTTTTTTTCACTGAAAGTTTTTCTAGGACAGAAACATTTTTGAGGTGAAAAATCCAAAGATGAGTATATACAAAAATATTTTGTGCATTAATTCATAAAATTTTTAGAAAAATAAGAAAGTACACTGCCCGATACACTCAGATTACATGACTTTGTTGAAATTTCCTTCATCTTTCCATTTTACTGGTCTTTCATGCACCTAACTTTATTGGAACCAGGGTGAATACTGCAATGAAGAAAAGCAGTAGAATGATAAGGGCAGTAGAACAATGGCCTTCCTTTGCAAATCTTTCTATCAAGTTCTTAAGAAATCAAGTTCTTAGGAATTTTATAAATTTATTTTAAAAGTCTTTACTTCTAAATAAATAAAAATGATAAAGTCTACATCTAAGTCAGAGTAAACATATGGTGACTGAGTATTCCTGAAAAATTTAATGGTAAAGAAGTTATTTATTGGGGCTGGAGAAATAGCATGGAGGTAAGGCATTTGCCTTTCATGCAGAAGGACAGTGGTTCAAATCCCATCATCCCATATGGTCCCCCGAGCCTGCCAGGAGCAATTTCTGAGCGTAGAGCAAGGAGTGACCCAGGTGTGCTGTTGGGTGTGACCCAAAAACAAAAAAAAGGAAGTTATTTATTTTTGCAACCAGTAGCTGCTATTAAAATAGTTTTACATTATTTACCACTAGCCTCAATCAATGAATCTTTAGGCCATGCAATCCTCCTTATTTTCTTAGCAGACAATCTTAACAGTAGGGTAGGAGATATTTCTATGTAAAAATAAAAAAACATTATTTTAAAGTTTGGCTTTTATTTATTTTTTGTTCCAGGTAATAATTATGACTCCAATAGGTTTAAGGTCAAAATTTAAATGATTACTGCTGAACTCTGAAATAATGCGATTCCTTAATAAAAAAAAAAGACCTCTTCTAATATGCCACAGAGGCTCCGTATTGCCACTTGACTATTCTTTGACTTGTCTATTTAAAATTATTTGCATAAATTGATGCTTTTTAGCTAGGGAAATATACTAATTACCATTAGGAGGAAGGTGAGAAGGAGGGGGAACAGCCAGACTATTGTATTGTATATCATGCTTGGAAAGTAGCTGTCCTGATACAGAAAGGGAATCCTAAAATGCTTTTCCCCTCCCCCCAATCCCCTTCATATTTTAAATGACTGACTTTTAATATGACTTACTTTGGCGTGTGAAAATTTTGCAATATTTTTGCAATAAGTGTTCCAATATCCAAAAAAAAGGGGGGGAAGGGGGGATATCTAGGTGTATTGCAAAGGCAACTGGCATGGGGATCTCAGAATTAAATGCTTGTTAAGACTATATTGTTCCCCCAGTCTGACAATGGTTTCACCGTTCCTGTTTTCAAAGAAAGTTGCCTAGAGGATCGCTCCAGAATAACTGCCCATTCCTTTGAGTCAATGTGTCTGGCTGCTAAGTGACTGAGGAATTTTTTTGATTGGGGGCAAACATGTTGGACATTCCATTATTAAAGTTACCGTCATGTGCAAGGTGGGCGCACCGATTTAGACCCAAGGACGGAGGTGGCATGAAGCAGTGTGGACTGAATGTCACCCAGGGACTGAATGTCATGGCAGCAAGCACCGTCCTTAGCTTATAGAGCAGAGAACTCCTGAGGAAACGAGTGTATGCGACTGGGAGTGCCTGTCTCCGAAGCCCCTTTGGAAGACAAGACTTCAAACTCAGACTGGAGGCTCCAGACTCCGAGGATGGACTCCCTGGCACGTTGGAGCCTCTGCTCCACGAAAGGGTGGCAGGACACAGGGCCCCAAAACGCTGTCAGACGGTGCTAGGTGCACCATTGCGAAGGTGCTAGGACTGGGCCCTTTCTGCCCAGGCTAGACAGTGTGAGGTGGCTGCAGTTCAGAGAAGACTAAAGGCACCCAAAAAGAGAGAGGCTGCGGGTGGAGGTTGACTCCGGGACTCGTGGTTCATGTCTTTCTTGGGGTCCTGGGGGCCCCAGAAAGAATGCCACCTTCTGAGTGGATCAGACGTTGGGAGTGAAGCCAGAAACTCCAGTCTGGGGCGGGAGTAGGCGAAGAGTTGCGGGGCTGAAAAGAAAGGCAGATGCCCAGTGTCAAGTTTCCGCGTTTTCACCCAACACTTCCCTTTTGGCTCCCTTTGGAAAAGGCTGCCTCAACCCTGACGGATGGGGAGAAGATCCCCCAAGGTCCCCCGGGCAGAGGTCTGAAAGATGCTGAGCGCTTCCAAGTCGCTGGGGGTCCTGGCACTTGGGAGTCGAGCAATTTTGTTGATGGATTTGGGGAGAGGAGACCGCCGAGGAGACTCTCAGAGCCCGCCGACACCACTACCCTCGGAGGTTAAACCCCAGTCCTTTGGCTGTCTCCCGCAGTCTCATGTGGTCCTTGGTCTCCGCAGCCCGGCTCCACTTGCCTCTCACCTCTTCGCGTCTCCACGGAGCCCCTGGCTGAGAAGTTGGGGTTGTTTCGATCTCTTTTCTTCCTTGGTGAACCTGAGAACGGGGGTAACCGGAGGACATGCCCGTCCGGCTTGCTCCAGCAGTCGCGCTGCAAGAAAGACGACCCAAATCGCAGTCACTCAATTGCTCGTTTCCAGGGGCGAGGCTGAGCCGGACCCCCAAATCAGCAGAAAGTCTTGTTCCCTTCAGGCTGACCCCGGTCCCCCAAACCTGCACCTAGCAACTAACTGCCCCTCCTCCGGCCCGAAATGGGGGAGTTGGTCACCCACCTGCCGTCCCGACTCCGGGTTGGTGGGTTCTGTATCCCCACCACCAGCTCCACATCGTCCAGCTTCGGTCCCCCTAAAAACACGAACACTAGCGTCTACAACTCCGCGGGAGGCCAGTCTGCTGAAGTCCGTCAAAATCGGAAAGAAGAAAAAAGAAAAAAGAAGCCACTTTACACAGAAAGTCAGGGACCATCCGGGGGAGGGAGGGTTCCTCCAGATGCCCAGGCAGGTCTCCCTGGGGTCCCTGGTCTCGTCGAGCCCCTGACTGCGCCCAGAAGCTCCGGCGGGGTTTGGGGGGGGCCTCGGGAGTACAGTGTCCACACCCGCAGCTAGCACCCCTCCCAGGCCCTGCTGTGTCCGCCCCCCTCCTCGCTTCTCCAAGCTGCTTTCCGAGACCCCGGGCCGGGCTCCCTGGGGGGCGAACCAACTAAGGGAGGCCCAGATGGGGACTCCAGGGCTAGTGATGGATGACCCCATTTCCTGACTTAATGGACCGGAACGCGGGCGAGCAGTGGGAGCCCCGAGGAACCCAACAACCCCCACTGCTGAAGGAGTTGGGGCTGGGAGACTTGGGTCCAGGATTGGGAAAGGGGAGGAAGGGAAGGCGACAGGACAAAGCTAGGGGAAAGGAGGACCCCTCCTCCTCTGGAATCTGCGCCCCTTCTATGGGTGTGCAGGGGGTGTAGGGGGCTGCCCGAGCTTTCTGGAAAGGCCCCTGAGCACTGTGGAAGGCAGGAATCGCCCCCTGGTTCCTGCAAATAGACCTTGGGAAGGATGTGGGGGTGTGGAAAAGTTAAGACAATGGGAGCCTCCATGGATTCTTTCAGGTCAAGTGGAAAGGCAGGGAAAGAATTGGGACTAGGGTTGCAGCAGCCCTGGGAGATGATGAAGATGACGAGGAAAATAGACCCCAAAACCTTTGATTCTAACTGTTCAGCCCTACTTTAAGGTCACTCCTTCCTCCACTGTCTGCCAAAGGCCAAGGTCTAGGTTACTGTGCCTTGCTTGAATTTATATGAGATAAGGAGCTGAAGGATTTTAGGTCACTGAAGCTGCTTATCTTCCCCTCTCCTCCACCTTCCCTCTCCCTCCTCCCTTCTTCCTTTCTCCTCTTTCCTCTTCTCTCTTTCTCATTCTGTAGGAACTCTGAGGACAGGGTATCGCCTCATCTTTTCTGGACCTGTCACAGACACCTTATCCACTGTACTAGCTTTTCCCCCACCCCTTTCTCAATTCCATGTTCTTCTAAATCATAGAATTTTCAGCTCTCCAGAACTTCCTCCTGGATGGAAAGACTGGATATTGCTTCAAGGGTTCTCCTTTTCTAAGCCTCAAAGCATGCCAAGAGGATTGGGACTGTTGCTAACAGTGTGATCCCTGATCTGGGCAGGCACCTGAACAAAAGTGCAGAGCACTCATGCCCTCTTCACAACTGGCAGAAAAAGGGCCCTCTTGGGACTCTCATGAGTGCTCAAAGTCACAGTGAGAGATGGGGTCCCTTACCCCACCATGACACTGCATAATCTCAGGTCCAGTCAGTTCTAATGCATTAGAAACTGAGAGCTTGGGAGAGAAACTTACCCAACTTGCTGTGGTTGAGTGTACTACACTGCCAACTTGCTCTACCTTATGCCTTCCTCTTTAGCTGTCCACTAGAAGCTATTTCTGAGAGACTGAAGTAAGGACCATTGGACTAGCTTCAGGCCAATGATGTAAAAATCTAGCTAGAGGGCCAGAGGGAAAGTCCAGGGGATTTAGGCACTTACATTGAGTGCATTGGGTTTGATCACTGGCATTCATCAATTGTAACCTGCAGTCTATGGACAGCAAGTTTATGAAAAAGGAGCTAGGTACATAAAATGGAATAAAGATAGCCTGTTTAGAAAATGGAACTAGAAAAACAGCATAAGAAAGATAGGTAAGAAGAAAGAAAGGGAATCTTTATCTCACATCTAACACAAAAATTAATTCAAAGAGAAATAGATACCTTGAAATGAGAAGATAATCCACAAAATAATACACTACAAAATGTAGGCACAATGCTCCAGGATCTGCACCTCACAGGGATTAGTTTCCTATTGAGGGCTGGGAGTGGGGAGGGGATCATATTTGGTCATGCACGGGGCTGCATTTAGGAATCATTCCTGTGTGATCTGAGAATTATATGCTGTACCAGGGATAGAACCCATTTTGGCCACATGCATGCAGGGCAAGCACCATACAAATTTGCCAACCCCAAGCTACTAAAGTCTTCAATATGATTCCAAAGGAAAAGAAAATGGAAACACAAATAAACAATGGCACTACATTAAATAGAAAAGTTTCTACCTGCCAAAAGAAGCAGCTAACTTAAAAGCCTTTACTGAATGAGAGAGAATATCTGTACATAAAAGAGCAGAAAAAGGGTCAATATACAAGATAAACTAAGGAACCATATGGGATACCAGGGATTGAACTTGGGTCAACTGCTTGCAAGGCAAATGATCTGCCTGCTTCGAAATATGTTCAGGTGCTATAAGCCTCTTTTTCATCTTTTTTTTTTTTTTTTGCCACATTCAGCTCATGGCTCACTCCTGGGTCTGTGCCCAAGGATCATTCCTTACAAAGCTCACAAGACCATATGGTGGTGTGCTGGGGATTCCACATTGGTCAGTTGTGTGCTAAGCAAGTGCTTTACCTGCTGTAATATCTCTCAGGTCATATAAGCTGCAATTAAAGGTAATGTGGAACTAGTTACTTGGTCAAAGTTCAGAATCTGAAGGTAATTTGGTATTCATATTTTCAGAGGCAACTAATGAGAAGAAAGTAATGTATGTGATTGCTTATTACTTCTCTTCAAGAGTATAAAATTAGAAATAGATTTTCCTTATTCTAATTTGGTTAGAATTATAATAATACACTTTACTCAACTCTAATTATATCTTAATAATATTAGAGTGTACCTTCTTGTTTTTACTGTTAGCTGAGAACTTCCAACAAGTGAGTCATTTATTATATATCTATCACCAAATACAATCAAACTACCATAGAGCAAAATAAGATTTTCTGATATAAGCTTATTTTATAAGGCTTTGCTCTTTTGTAGATCCAGTATTTCTCACATAGAGTGGAGACATAGCTCAAAGGAATAGTGTGTGTGCTTTAATGGAATCACATGACCTCCAGCAGGGAAGAGGCTCTTAACCTTAAAGCAAAACTCTGGGAGTACCCCTAACACTGCTAGTAGTGACCCCCAAATGAAACAGACAAGCACTTAGAGGAATAACAAATGCTCAAAAGCAACCGAAATTGAGAACTGTTATTTTAGTGGGAGAATAGGATTGGGAGTTTTGGTGGACAGCATGGGGTAGAGATGGGTTCATAGGGCAATGGTGGAGGAAAGCAGACATTGGTGGAGAGTGTGGTGTTAGAATATTTTATGCATGGAATCTGACCATTAATAGTATTTAAATCACAGTGCCTAAAAACAAAATAGCTATGGGATCATGTTTTTCAAATATACATGTGAGTAGCTGAGAGTCATTATATAAGCAAGTATGGGTACTTATCCGATATTGTTCTAAACTCTGTTTTAAATATATCAACAAGTCATTAGGTGTTGTATTAATTAAAAAATATAAAGTCCTAGGTTGAGGTGAGGCCTTTACCCCTTCCGTTGGAGGATCTGAATGCGCAGGATAATGGTGTTGAAATTCACAGGCAGTCAGTTAAAGATTCAGGAGCCAGTCAGCTTGATTTCATGGCCCTAAACACCATGTACATTTCTTCACATGTCTTCTATGCTGACTTTCCCAAGCAGTAGGTCCTCTGCTGCTCTTCGTGATTCCTTGCTCCTTTCTCTCTCTCCTTTTCCTCCTAGGCAACACCTTTATTCCCATCCTCAGACTCTGCCTAAGTGAGGGTGGGTCTGACCATCCAAGCCATGTTAACATATGGCATTGGGGGAGGAGTAACATTTCTCCTTCTTTGTCTTGAAAAAAAATGAGAACACTTACAAAGCTTTTGTTTTCCTGCTCTCTGCCATAGTAGAAATTCTAATATAACCCAAAGCATCAAAGTTTAAATTATATACGATTCTTTTCAAAAGACCCTTTTCCATATCTTATACATTCAAATGTTTCCCTAGACTTCTCTGAGTATAAACATTAGAACTTTTCTGCAGATACACTTAGAGTTTGATATTCTTAGCATTATTACACCAAGCACTATTAATAAATCTAGAACATCCAAGTTCCCTTTCATAAATTTCTCTAAACAAAATCAGAAGAACATTTCTGCAGATAATTCAGTTTGAAAATAGGCTGCTACATAAGATACCCAATAAAACATCATAGCAATTGGGGAACATTTACTAGGCTAGCTGAGAACTTTTAAAACTCTAACATGCATTTCCCCTGAATTGTGCAAACTACCTTAGTTTTGAACCACTAAAGTTAGATACAGAATTTTTCTGTTTGCAGTGGGGCTTAGAACAAAACAGTAAGTTCCATACAGATAAGACATATTTTAACCAGCAAGACAATGGCAGATGCAAATAAATCAAGAAATTAACCTGAAACACAGTTAAGTTGCAGGAGGTATTGTTTTTTTGTTTGTTTGTTTTTGTTTTGTTTTGGGGGGCAGCGCTCAGGGATTATTCCTGTATCTGTGCTCAGAAATCACCTCTGGCAGGCACCTGGGACCATATGGGATGCCAGGATTCGAACCAATGTTGGAACTGGATCAGCCACTTGCAAAGCAAACACCCTACCACTATGCTATATATATATATATATATATATATATATATATATATATATATATATATAAATATATATATTTATATATATATATATATTGGTTTTTGGGCCACACCCGGTGATGCTCAGGGATTACTCCTGGCTATGCGCTCAGAAATCGCTCCTGGAAGGCACGGGGGACCATATGGGGAACTGGGGGATCGAGCCGCGGTCAGTCCTAGGTTAGCGCAGGCACCTTACCTCCAGCGCCACCGCCCAGCCCCATATGCTATTTCTTCAGCCCCAAGTTGCAGGAGGTTTTGAAAATCAGCTTCTCTGACGGGCTTTGTTGGGCCTGTGTTCTCCATTTTCTTTTTCTTCTTCATCATCATGATTTCTAGATGCCAGCAAGCTGGGAGCAACATCCCAGCTCTCCACCACCACTGCTGGGAGCTTAAAGCAGCTAAGGTCTTCTGTGCTTGAATCCAGGTTGGGGGCTACCAGTCGTTATTCTGCTGCCAGTGCACCATCAATGAAGCCCTTTTTCTGGCTTTTCTTCAATTAGTGACCTCTATAAGTTTCTGCAGAAAAAGCACCTTTGGTAGAAGAAAGGTCGAAGTCCTAGACCTCTAGGGCAGTGGTTGGCTCGCAGGCCACATATGGCTCTTTACACGTTTTTTTTTTTTTTGGTTTTTTTTTGGGGGGGGTCACACCCGGCAGTGCTCAGGGGTTACTCCTGGCTCCATGCTCAGAAATCACTCCTGGCAGGCACAGGGGACCATATGGGGCACCGGGATTCGAACTGATGACCTTTTGCATGAAAGGCAAACGCCTTACCTCCATGCTATCTCTCGGGCCCCCTCTTTACACGTTTTAATGCAGCTCTTCTGTATGCAAGAGTCACGGCTCTGTTCCTAGCATCTGTGAGTGCGCACCCTGTGTGCAGCCCCTGCAGCGGGT